>JBBPRF010000160.1:0-47170 GCA_038092875.1 Lanmaoa pseudosensibilis
TACTATCCCTCAGCTAGTTCTACGCAATCCAGTGTAGTTTCTAGTCTTCCAGCCTTATTGATTGTGATCTTAAGTGCTGAGACTCCTATTTGCTCTACAAGACTTCAACCTACTCCTATAAGTGGTCGCTATAGCTAGAAGCTACACTCCAGCATAACACTTCTCAAATCCATCTTTCTTGTCTCAGTAGTTTTGTCTGAGGTTTCCCAGCCCGACTCTTGCTTTGGCAGCTACATTGTAGGGGAAGAAGGTCTTCCTAAAGTCTTCCACCATCTTGGTGAATGTTTTGTCATCATCTTTGATTCCTTTGTCTGTGAGTTTTAGATACCATCCTTCAGAGAAGTCTCTTTCTCATCCCTTGCTTATCTTACTTAGGAAGACAAGGAGTTTAGCATTGTCACTATAGAGGGTTTCATTCATCTTCAAATAGGCCGCCATGGCCAAGATCCATCTAGATGCATCATTTGGGTTCCCAGAGAAGTCGACGGAAAAACCAGCTTTCAACTCGGTTTTTCTAGCTGGGGTGTTTGCCATCTCCACGTCTACAGGTGTTGGAGAGTTTGCTCGAGGGGTGTCAAAGTTGTCAAGGGTTTCATCTCTGGGTGGCTCAATCCCAAGGGGTTCTTCTGGTTCAGGAAAATCTATGTGATAGCCTCTTCTGCCAACTCTGGAAATGTTGGGCAAGGGTTTGTGCTTCTGCTAAATAGCAGAGGCGTAAGGACAAGCTAATTCTTTTGTTATGCTGAAGTGTAGCTTCTAGCTATAGCAACCACTTATAGGAGTAGGTCGAAGTCTTGTAGAGCGAATAGGAGTCTTAGCGCTTAAGATCGCAATCAATAAGGCTGGAAGACTAGAAACTACACTGGATTGCGTAGAACTAGCTGAGGGATAGTAGTACAAGGGCAGCGTATTTATAGGGTCAGCTGTGGAGCACAGACCAAGCGGTGTGCCACAGCAAACTACTGGAAGGGGAAATGAAGGGAGTCTGTGAAGGGGAATACCCTTTAAAGGAAAAAGGCCATCCGTTTGAAGGATTTTAAAGGAGAAGTCAGTATTCGAGAACCAAGCTATCAAAAAGATTATAGGTGAAGTCTATGTTGAGTTGTATGAGAGAGAAACAAAAAGGGGAACAGTTCTCATCAACGCCAAAGGGAAAGTTTGTAACAGATGGCATCCAGGCCCTTTCAACAGCTCTCCATAGATTTGATCACTGACCTCCCGCTCTCCCATGGCTATGACTCAGTTATGGTTGTGGTTGACCATGGCCTTATGAAGGGAGTAATTCTCTGCCCTTGCCACAAAACCATCGATGCAGCAGGTGTTGCACTACTATTTTTCAAGAATGTGTTCCATCATTACGGTCTTCATAACAAACTCATCTCTAACAGAGGCCCACAGTTCACTTCCGCCTTCACCAGAGAACTCTCTCGCCTACTCAAATACAACCTCGCCCTCTCCTCCACTTATCACTCTCAGACAGATGAAGAAACCAAACAGGTCAACCAGGAACTAGAAACTTACCTCCACATCTTTTGCAATGGACATCCAGAACATTGGGCTGAACTCCTTCCTGTTACACTCGACCCGGGTAGGATTGGACATAGCCCTTGAAGGCGTAGGGAGGTCCTAAGTGTCGAGGGTTCAAGGGTATTCCACAGACGCATAAGCAATCACGTGGCGCGGGGGAATCCACTGGCACATGAAGTGACCAAGTGGCGAAGTGAGTCATCCAGCGATCAAGCGCAAAGTAATGACATAGGCACAGAGTACGGATGCACTAAGGCAATACCGACCATCCTCAGTTTCAAGGGATCTACGGTCGTAAGAATGAACGCATAGCGGGCAAAGAGGGACAAGGGACAAGGGACAAAGGGACAAGGACCTTGTCGATTGCAGAGATGCTAGGTAAGACAAGGGAGGTCTAAGCTAAGGATCTCTGCTGCGATAGCGCAGGTATTTATATGTAAGGAGTCCATGCACAGACCATGAGAAAAGATAACTACTAGTGGAAGTGGAAAAGGGTTAATGCGTCATATGATAAGAGGAGCCAATGAGAAGACGACATGTTACTAAAATTACAAATAGAAAGGTGGAAATGAAATACGCAGTCGATGGCATCATGACTGTGGATTGCAGAGTCACATGATGGAAACGGCAATAGCTGACTGGATAAAGTCACATGAGATGAAGTGAAAGGAAAGCGTATGAGGCGGGAGTCGAACGAGCGACTCGTATGAATACAGCGTATAGCTAATGAGATTAGGAAAAGAAAAGGTAGTCCAGGATGAATCGTAACAGTTCCCAGACATCGGGAGTAGGTGGTGGGACGTCAGGGGAGAAATGGGTGATATGGGGGTTGTCCCAGATGATGTGCATATAGGCGTGGCCAAAGTGTATTTCAAAGAGGAATTTTTGGTGGTAGAGAAAAGTGAGGAGAGGGAGGAAGACAAGGAGGACGAGAGAGGTGGTGATAGCATTCATGGTGGAGAGGTTATTTTCGTCTGGGGGGGAAGGCTTTGGGATGACAAAGTTGATAGGCTCGGAGGAGTGGTTGGGCATTTTTAAGGTTTCCCTTGGGCTCCCAGGTGTTTTCAGTGGAGGAGTAGCCTTTCCACAATACAAGATATTGCTGTTTTCTGAGCGAGCCTCTGTGGAAGAGGATAGAAGCGATTTTGAATTCTTCATCTCCATCAATAAAATCTGGAGGGGGGTTGGTAAAATTTTCTCCATGTTCGGCAGTCTCCCAATAGGATGATAAGAGGGTGTTATAATATGAATATTTTCAAACTTTTTTGGACTTACCATTTCGCTTTACCAATCACGTGACTAGTGCACGTGATCATGAGAAACAATCATGTGACCATGGTCTAGACCTAATCACGTGACATGCCTCATGGTTTTAATCTCCATTCTTTTCACACCTTATGTATTCCCACAGTTATTTCCATCCTTTATCTCACACTGTCATTCACATGTATGCTTCTTTCATCTTACTTTACTTAGTAATTTATCTCATGCACAGCTTGGTCTGTGTGCACTCCTGTAACATATATAAGCTAGACACATATGACTGGATTCCCCAGTCTAATCCACTTTGTTTACCACCTTCTGGTCATTGCCTGGTGTACATCCACCTTGTGGGCCAGTGTTGAACGTGGGTGAAGCTCCACAATCCCTTGTGCCAGTAGTCATGTACACTGCAAGATAGTCCCAAGCCTTGTGGTTTTGTCACTTGCGATAGAGTCATAACAGAGGGAGGTGTGAAATACGTCATGTATTTTCCAGGAGGGGGGAAGGTGTAATTGATACACCACTGGGGAGATTACACAGGAGATTTTGAAGGGTCCTTCCCTTCTCAGAGCAAGTCTCTTTGATGGGTACCTGAGACAGAGATTATGTCCTTCTAGCCACACCTTATCTCCTACTTTCCACAGGTGGAATTTAGAGGAAATCCGCTCCTTCATTAGGCATTGGGATTTTTTGTGAGAGGCGATGGCTTCAGAGTGGGCTTCGGATAGGTCAGAAAGTCGTTTTTCCAGGGCGGGGTGTTACAATTTTCCTCCTTTCTTCTTGCATTCTACTTTTCCTTATATGCAGTACTTACACAACTTGGAGAGGCACCCCTAGCTGACCTTATGCCGCTTATCTCTTACTCACAAACACTGCCTCTCCATATTTCTTTCGTCTCTTTCACTGACCTTATCATTGGACTTATATCTCCTCTGCCGTTTCTCCCACAACGGCTAGTCTTCCCCACCTTCCACATACTTCTACAATATTCCTTTCCATTTACATCTTCCTTATCTCTTGGTCCGTGCGCACTGGTCCACGCTATATAAACTGTACATCTCACATTTGTATTTCCCATTCTTGATCTATGCAATACAAGCATTATCTTGAATCATCTCAAACCTTGTGCCCTAAGTCGATCCTCACTCAACTTCCCTTGTCCTTTGAACTTCTTATCCTGGTAGGCTAGTGGATGTCAGTCTGTTCGTGAGTATCGCCTGTCTAGTGCTACTCCTTAGGAGTATTCCCATTGTCATATGCTTCACGTAACAAAAGATCAAGAATCTCTTCAGCCCCACCTTTCCAGGTGAAGGGCCCCCACCATTGCCACCATGAGTTGCTTTGGACGTTGAGAACATCAGCCCATAGCACCCCCTCCTGAAGAGGATGAAGACATTGAGCTTGGAGATGACACCACTCGCAGCACCCCACAGCCAGCATCATCGCAACTTCCAGTGATCCCCAGTATCCCCAGCATCACCCAACGAAACTACGTACCCTCCTTTGCTTTAGGAGCTTCCTTACCCCAGCCCCCACCCACGACCCCAGCACCCACCATGTCCAAAGTACCCGAGCTTAAAGCTGCTCTCCCTGCTGACTTCTCAGGCAAACCTGCCGATGCATCCAGATGGATCAAGGCTATGAAGGCCTACTTCGCCTTGAACCAGTCCCTGTATACCTCTGACAATGACAAGATCATGATAACCCTCAACAAGATGAGCGAGGGTTGAGGAGCCAACTTCACTGAGATGTGGTACGATAAGATGGCAGATCAATCCATCACCACAGGCAAGACATTTTCATACTTCTGCTCCAACTTCGAGTCATCAACCAGTTTTTGCTTGGTCTAGACCAACGACTCGCCACCATGATCCTCTTCATGTCCTCAATCCCCACCACTATCAACAAATGGATCGAACATGCTAAGACCTTCCATGGTCAGAAGATGTGCATTCTCGCCCTGAAGAAGGAACATTTCACCCCCTCATCCTTCACCCGTACCTCGGAAAGGGACCCCAACGCCATGGATATCAATGCCACCATCACAATCAAGAAGCTCACCTTAGTCAAATGTGCTCATTGCATCAAAGAAGGTCGTTGCTTCCACTGCCACCAAACAGGATATAACAGCACAAACTGCTCTAAGTTCCCTTCGAAGCCACCCCCAAGGAACCCACAACACATCCACACCTCTACCACCAAGGAGACTCCGCCACCTCACTCACAACTAGATGAGTATGTCAATTCGCTCAAGACTTCAGGAAAGGAGGAGACAGAGATCCTGTCCATACTCAAAACGTGTTATGAGGAACCATCAGAGGAGATAGCTTCTATCATGGTATCCCTGGAGCACATCCAGAAGGCAAGGGATTTTTAAAAAGGAGAGTCGCCCTGACATCTTCTCTCCTTAACATAGATAATGTACTTGTAGCCCCCCAGAATGAAAGAACCATTCGTCTCCCAGTTATGCTACAAGGAACCACCAAAACCATCGAAACCTCTGCCCTCATCAACTCAGGAGCAACAGGAAACTTCATCGACTCTCATCTTCTATCAGCGGAATTCAAACTCTCTAAGTTAGATAACCCCCTCATCGCCTACAATGTTGATGGAACTGAAAACCAGAGAGGTACCATCAAGTGGAACACCCAAGTTCCCCTTTATTCGCAAAAGTTCTCTGACAATAACAAGCTCATGGTCACTTGTCTTAGTCGCCCCCAAATTATCTTGGGAATGCCCTGGCTCCAGAAATGGAATTCTACCATCAATTGGAAAACCTATTCAATTACCATGGAACATCCTGACAGCGGTTACAACTCACACTGGTACTCAGCCGATCCAGATCTTGAAATCGCTGGACTTCTCCTCCAAAGGTATCCCCAAGGGGTTGAGAGGTCTCTTCATGAGTATTCTTCCTCGAAAGGAACCTCTGGTGAAGAAATACAATCCACAGAAGTTGATAAGATGACCAGGGACACCATCCCAGATTTCTGCAAGGATTATGCGGATGTCTTTTCTGAAACCCTCTTCAAGAAGCTTCCACCCCACTGTTACTTTGATCACAAACTTGAGCTCAAGGACTCATTCGTCCCAAAAGTTGCCAAGGTTTACTCACTTAACCCCATGGAAAAAGAGGAATGTCATAAAATGATTGAAGAACACTTGAAGACAGGTTGAATCATTCCTTCCCATTCTCCCCAAGCTTCGTCACTCTTCTTTGTCAAGAAGGAAGATGGTTCACTTCGCCCAGTCCAGGACTACCAATACCTTAACTCCCACACCATCCAAAATGCCTACCCTCTCCCCCTCATCCCAGAACTCATTGATGACATGAAGGACGCCACCCACTTCACCAAGTTTGACGTTCAATGGGGATATAATAACATACATATCTGGAAGGAAGATCAATGGAAAGCCGCCTTCATCACTCCCTTTGGCCTCTTTGAACCTACAGTCATGTTCTTCGGTTTTTGCAATGCACCCACCACATTTCAGGAGTTCATGAACCATATCTTCACAGACATGCTAGCAGAACACTGGCTCAAGATTTACATGGACTACCTTGGAATCGCAACAAACGGTTCTCTTTCTCTTCATCATGAGCGGATGTGCTGCGTTCTGCAGCGCCTCTGAGAACATGGCTTATCCTTGAAGATATCGAAATGCTCCTTCAACCAACCAACTATGAGGTACCTGGGGATGATCATTGGTCAAGGAATTATCTGTATGGATCCAAAGAAAGTTACTACCATTAAAGATTGGAAGCCTCCCACCTTTGTTAACGGTGTTCGTTCGTTCCTCGGGTTTGCAAACCTCTATCGAAAGTTCATCCCAAACTACTCTGATATCGTCGCTCCCCTCACTCTCCTCACTTGCAAAGACCAACCCTGGGTTTGGTCCCCTTTACAACAGCGAGCATTTGACCGACTCCACGACATCTTTGCCTCCGCTCTGGTCATTACAATCCCAGATATATCCAAGCCCTTCTTCCTCATGACAGATGCCTCCCTTCTAGCTGCAGATGCTGTCCTCATGCAGTGTGATGCCAATGGAGACAAACACCCCTGTGCTTACTTCTCCAAGACATTCTCCTCAGCTGAACACAACTATGATATATATGATTGTGAACTCCTCGTGGTTATCTATGCCTTAGCTGAGTGGAAACATTACCTCCAAGGAACTTCACATCCAGTTACTATCATCACTGACCACAAAAATCTCTCCTATATCCAAGACCCCCACAAGCTCTCCTGCCAACAAGCCCGATGGGCCCTCTTCCTCCAAGATTTTGATGTCATCTGGTCCGTCACTCCGGGTTCTCTGATGGGCCCTGCTGATGCTCTTTCTCGATGAGATGATGTTGATACTTCTGCAGACAATGTAAACTCCTCCATCATGCCAGACTCAGTTATTCTCAATGCACTCGACCTGTCCCTCACACATCATATTCAGGCTTCCTCCTCCTCAGATCCCTTCGTTTTGAAAGCTCTAGCAGCCCTTGATGAAGGCCCTCCTCTATTCACTCGTTCCTCCTTCAAAGACTGGTCCTTCAACAATGGCCACCTGTATTTCCGAGGGCGCACGTATGTTCCACCTCCTGCTCGTGTGGCACTGCTCCATTCTATTCATTCCTCACCCCTCTTTGGCCATATGGGCGTCTTTCACATGAACTCAATCCTTGAACACAACTTCTGGTGGCCGGGCCTCTCTTCCTTTGTCAAGCACTTCATCGATGGATGTGCCACTTGCCAGCAAAACAAGGTCAACACCCATCCTACCATTCCTCCACTCTCCCCTATTCCCTCAGCTATGACCTTGCCTTTCAAGCAGCTATCAATAGATCTCATCACTGATCTCCCCCCTCCTTTGGCCATGACTCTATCCTGGTTGTGGTTGACCATGGCCTTATGAAGGGGGTAATTCTCATCCTGTGCTCAAAGACTATTGATGCAGCAGAAGTGGCAAGCCTTTTCTTCCACAACATCTTCAAATGCTTCAGCCTACATGATACCATCATCTCCAATAGAGGCCCCCAGTTTGCCTCTGCCTTCGCAAGGGAACTCGCTCGCCTCCTAAAATATAATGTTTGTCTTTCAACAGCCTATCATCCACAGACAGACAGCCAAACAGAGCGAACCAATCAAGAGCTAGAGACTTATCTCCAGATCTTCTGTGCCAATAACCCTTCTTCTTGGGCTGAAACCCTAACAGCCACGGAATTCCATCATAACTCCGCCCCTCATATGTCAACAAAGAAGTCCCCTTTTTCCTTACTCTATGGATATGACCCACGCTCATACCCACCCCTAGGCAAGACTTTCCTCCTAGCCCTAGAAGCACAATTCTCCGCCCTCAACGAAGCTCGAAAAGAAGCCTTAGCAGCCCACAAGTCAGCTCAAAAGCTCATGTCAACTCAAACAACCAGCCGATTTACACCATGGAAAGTAGGAGATAAGGTGTGGCTTGAAGCCACTCATCTCTGCCTTACCTACCCTTCACAAAAACTTGCCCCAAAATGCCACGGTCCCTTCGAAATTCTCCATGTCCTGTCCCCTTTAACTTATCAGCTGTGCCTTCCACCCACATGGAAGATACACGATGTTTTCCACGCCTCACTTCTATCTTCTTATTGCACCAGTGAAGCATATGGTCCAGCCTTCCTATCTCCACCTCCTGACATCATAGATAATGAGGAAGAATGGGAAGTTGAAGCAATCACAGCTCATAAAGGTTCCCGATCACATCGCAAGTACCTGACTGCATGGAAGGGCTATTCATTGTTTGAAAATACCTGGGAACCAGAGTCTAATCTCTGCCACGCTCCCACCATCCTCACAGCCTATAAACAAAAGCACCACCTTTGATTTGGGTCATCAGTCAGTCAACGGTCTCTCCATGAGTATCTCCTGCCTGAACCCAAGCTCCGTTGTATGCTTTTCTTCTACATTGATATCCTCCACCATGTCATCCCTATCCTCCTCCATCACCTCATCCCCCTTATCTTCATCTTCCAACCTATTGTCTTTCTTGCATTTGAGACGTGTGTATTCTTCACTCTTGCCCACACATGGGGTCCACTTGCTTTACGCTGCAGTCCTAGACTCTCCTGTGATCCTCCAAAGCATTGAAGAAGACCCCCTCTTTTGTGAAGACACTGCCAGCCAAGACCTTATCCATGCCTACCATGGAGCCTCCAGAACCCAGTTGTTGATCAATGTAGCAGAATCTCCAGATGCCGCCCTTCGCTTCCCCTTAGGTGACGTCTTTCATTATCTCATCAATGCTCTCCATGGTCATGATTTTGGAACATTCATCACCACCATTCCTCCTCCTGTCATTTACCCCACCTTCTGTCGTATATATCTGTCTCTTCCTCAAGACCAGCGTGATTTATATGTACAATGTTTAGATGGTACCCTTAGCCCTACGAACTCTTCAATTCACCTTACCCCAGAACAAGAGCCTCTTTCCTTCCCAGCTCCCGCTCCTCCTCTGGCCACCAGACTTTCCTCACCTCCTCCTTCTGCCATCCCCATCCTTGTTGCCTCTGACGATGACGAACAAGACGATGTCTCAAAACCTGATGCTGCTCCCCATGCAACCGATACTATTCCCATTCCTCGAGAAGAACCCCAAGTATATCAACTCGATGGACATCACACTCTCTCCTCGCTGTTTTGAGTCTTACCAATACCCGACCATGTTCGGCTCAGACCATCCTCACCCTCCACAGAGTGCCACCATTGCCATCACTTGGGTCACTATCACTTTGAATGCACTGAATACCGCTGCCCCCACTGCAACGTCCCGGCCCCGGGTCATCCTGCCTGATCTTGTCTTGTACAGAGATGTGACTATTGTCACAACTGGGGCCATACTAACAGATTCTGCCCCCATCACAACTATGGAGTTTGTAATTCACCTGGTCACCTCATTTGTGACTGTCCACATGAACATCTATCCACCTCTCAGTCGCTGGCAATCTGCGGAGGACCTTCGCTCCCAGGAGTCTGAGTTTTGGAGGATAGGAGGTCTGATTTTGCAGAAGATACAAAGGTAGGTTTCTAGTTCTTGGTTGACCCATTCAGTTTCTCCATCAGTTTGAGGATGATAGACGGAGGAAAGGGCAAGGTCATATTTCAAGAGGCGGGAGAGTTCCCTGGTGAGTGCAGATGCAAACTGTGGTCCTGTGTTGGATATGAGCCAGTCATGAAGTCCATAGTGACAGAATACATGTTTGAAAAAGAGGAGGGCTACTCCTACGGCATCAATGGTTTTGTGACAAGGACAGAGAATTACCCCCTTTGTAAGGCCATGGTTGACCATGACCATCATGGAATCGTAACCTGAGGAAGGAGGTAGATCAGTAATAAGGTCAATGGAGAGTTGTTGGAAGGGGCAGGACGCACCGGGAAGGGGTGTGAGGGGGGGAATGGTAGGGTGAGTATTTACTTTGTTAGCCTGACAAGTGGCGCATCCTTTGACAAAGTTGCAGACAAAAGTATTGAGACCGGGCCACAAGAAATCATGCTGTAACAGGTTTTGGGTGCGGAAAATACCTCCATGCCCACAGGTGGCGCTTTCATGAATTGATCTTACAATGTTGGTGTGGTGAGACAGTGGGACAAAGAGTCTCTCTCAGAAGAAGAGTTTAGAGCTGTCAAATATCCAATCGCGGGTGGAGGCGCGTGGGAAGAGGGACCTTCCATCGTTCAACACATTAAGTGCTGTTATGACAAGGAGGTCAGACAAGGAGGATTGAGCTATTTTCTCCAAGATAGTGGTATTGATGGTATTGATAAACAGGGAGGGGGAAAGAAGGGTGACTGCTTGGTTGTCGTCAGAAGTATCTATCTGGTCTCTTCGGAAAAGGGCATCAGCAGGGCCCATCTGTGATCCAGGGATAGTCTGGTAGGAGATGTCAAAATCCTGGAGGAATAACATCCATCGGGCCTGTCGTCAGGATAGCTTATGGGGTTGTTTGAAGTAGGACAGATTCTTATGGTCAGTGATGACAGAGACTGGGAAAGAGGTTCCCTGGAGATAATGTCGCCACTTTTCTAGGGCGTGGATCACAGCAAGGAGTTCTCTATCATAGATGTCGTAATTTCGTTCAGCAGCAGATAGGGTTTTCAAAAGGAAAGCACAGGGATGTAAATCCCCATTTTCATCTTTTTGCATGAGGACCGCTCCAGTGGCAGTCAGGGAGGTGTCTGTCATGACAAAGAATGGTTTGAGCATATTGGGCATAAGAAGTATAGGGCGGCAGGTAAATGCTTCTTTGATGGTGGTGAAGGCATCTTGTTGGGCAGTTCCCCACTCCCACTTGGCATTCTTCTTGGTGAGGTCGTGGAGAGGTCCGGCTACACTCGAGAAGTCTGGGATAAATCTTCAATAGAAGTTACAGAATCCAATGAAGGATTGCACCCCTTTCACCAAGGTAGGGGGTTTCCATTTGTCAATGGCCTTTAGTTTGGTGGGGTCCATTTTTACCTGTCCTTCTCATACAATCATCCCAAGATATTCTACTTTGTCAACATCAAAGAAGCATTTTTCCAACTTCAGGAAGAGCTTGTGCTTTCTGAGCTGCTGGAGGACTTTCCAGGTTCGTTCCTGGTGTAAGGTCTCGTCATTGGAGTGGATGAGAATGTTGTCCATGTAGATGACAAGCCATCCTTCTGCTATCATATCAGCAAAGGTATGGTCCATCAGGGCCTGGAAGGTGGAAGGGGAGTTGCATAGTCCGAAGAACATTATGGTTGGTTCAAAGAAGCTGAAGGGAGTAATGAATGCTGCTTTCCAACAATCTTCAGATCGTATGAGGACATTATTATATCCCCATCTGATGTCCATTTTGGTGAAGATCTTTGATCCTTTAAGCTTGTCCATTAGATCAGAGATCAAGGGGAGCGGGTAAGCGTTCTTGACAGTGAAGGAGTTGATATATCTGTAGTCTTGGCAAGGGTGTAATGAGCTGACTTTCTTAGGCATGAAAAAGAAAGGAGCAGCTTGTGGGGATTTCAACGGGGTAATCTTTCCTGAGGTGAGGTGTTCATCCACGAAAGCTCAACAAGCTTTGGTCTCTTTAGGGTTTAGGGGGTAGGCTTTTGCCACTTTTGGGAAAAAGTCCTCGTTGAGTTCGATGGCGTGGTCAAAGGTTCAAGAGGGGGGGAGTTTGTCTATAGTTTTCTTTTCAAAGACATCACTGAAAGAGGAATATGGAGCGGGTAACTCATTCTTCTTTCTCTCTTCTTTTTGTGCGAGTTCAGTGGCAATGGTGGTTTTGCGAAGGGAGTGTTTTTGCCAAAGCTGTGATGTCTTGTGGTTGGGGTCGATGTCTAGGTAGCGTACTAGGTATCATTGGGAGATCAGTTGGGGGAAGTTGTGGTGTGGTTTGATAAGGTGGTCTGGGATGTATACTTTTCCAGTCGTCCAGTCTATGGTGGGGTTAACTTCTCTCAACCAAGGTAATCCTAGGATCATATTTTCTTTTCCACAATTTAGGACATAGAAGTCCTGTTTTCATTCGATCTCGGCTATATGGACGAAGAGGAAGACTTTATGATGGATGACTCCTTCTTGGTTGTGTGTTCCATCTACGTTTTGTGCTCGGAGGGGTTTGAGGAGATGAGTTTGAGGGTAGTGTCTTTTTAGGATGAGGTCTTGGTCGATGAAGCATCCGGTGGCTCCGCTATCGATGAGGGCAAAAGTGTCAACGATTTGTGCTCCTTCCCTCGGAAAAATAGAAATGGGAATTCGGATTTCCAGGGCTTTATAGTCTGATACTATTACAGGAGCAATAACTTGTGGAGGAGAAGATGTTGTTACTTCCCCCCCCTTTCAAAAATCCTTGACTTCCTCTATTTTGGCAGATGCCATGGTTTCCTCCTCAACTGGAGCCTCCTTCTTTTCTTCAAAACAAGTTTTGAGAACTTTAAGGATGTCTTCCTTGGAGACTTTCCTGTTGTCCAGTTCTTTCATGTAGGAGTTGATAGGGGAGATTTTCGCTGCTCTGATCTGAGTGGCAGGTTTGGTGGAAGTGGTGGAGATGGATGGTTTGCTAGAGCATGATGAGTGGTTGGTGGTTCTGCAACCTACTTTGTGGCAAATGAAGCACTGGTTTTCCCTCATGTGTCTTGCCCTTTCTACAGGGGAAAGTCTGACAGCATCGACGTTCATGGCATTAGGGTCCCTGTGGGAGAAGGGTGAGTGGGAAAATGGGAGGAAGGTCCTCTTATCTTGGAGATTGGAGATGTGGCGGAAATTGGCATGGAATTGGGTGGCTTTGGCGATCCAGTCCCTTAAGGTGGAAGGGACAGTTTCCATGGAGAGGACCCGCTCAGAGAGTTTGGAGTCCAAGCCCCGAATAAACTATTCAATGAGTGCATTTTTGTCTTTGAAGCCAGACTTGGCTGCTAAGAGTTGGAATTCCAAGACATACTTCTTGAATCCATCCCTCTTGTCCCGATAGTTCTGTCTGAGGTTTCCCAGCTCAACCCTTGCCTTGGCAGCTACATTGTAGGGAAAAAAGGTCTTCCTAAAGTCCTCTACCATTGTGGTGAATGTCTTGTCGTCTTCTTTAATTCCTTCATCTGAGAGTTTTAAGTACCATCCTTCAGAGAAGTCTCTTCCTCGTCCCTTGCTCATCTTGCTCAGGGAGATGAGGACTTTAGCATCATCGCTATAGAGGGTTTCATTCATCTGTAAGTAGGCCGCCATGGCCAAAATCCATCTAGATGCATCATTCAGATCTCCAGAGAAGTCATCAGGGAGACCAGCTTTCAGCTCAGTCTTTCTAGCTGGGGCGTCTGCCATCTCCACATCTATGGGTGTTGGAGAGTTTGCTTGAGGGGTGTCAAAGTTGTCAAGGGGTTCATCTCTGTGTTACGCTCGACCTGGGTAGGATCGGACGTAGCCCTTGAAGGCGTAGGGAGGTCCTAAGTGTCGAGGGTTCTAGTGTATTCCACTGACATGTAAGTGGTCACGTGGTGCGGGGGAATCCACTGACGTGTGAAGCAATCAAGTGGCGAAGTGAGTCGTCTGGTGATGGACCACAACAGTAACGACTAGGTATGAAGTACGGTTGCGTCAAAGGCAATACCAACTGTCCTCAGATTCAAGGGATCTATGGACACAAGAGCGAACATGTAGTGGGCAACAGGCAACAGAGATGAAGGGATAAGGACCTTGTTGATTGCAGAGATACTAGGGTAAGACAAGGAAGGTCTAAGCTAAGGATCTCTGCTGTGAGAGCATAGGTATTTATATGTAAGGGATCTGCACATGGATCATGAGAAAGGATAACTAAAGATGGAAGTAGAAAAGGGTTGATGCGTCATATGATAAGAGAGGCCAATTAGAAGGCGACACATCATCTAGAATTACAAATGGAATGATTGGAAATGAAATGCGCAGTTGATGGCATCATGACTGCGGACTGCAGAGTCACATGATGGAAACAGCAATTGCCGACTGGATAAGGTCACATGAGACGAAGTGAAGAAAGAAAGCATATGAGGCGGGAGTCGAACGAGCAACTCATGTTAATACAGTGTATAGCTAAGGAAATCAAGGAAAAGAAAGGTAGTCCAGACAAATTGTAACACTCTGGGTGGCTCAATCCCAAGAGGTTCTTCTGGCTCAGGTGAATCTACACGATAGCCTCTTCTGCTGACTCTGGAAATGTTGGGCAAGGGTCTGTGCTTCTGCTAAATAGCAAAGGTGTAAGGACGAGCTAGTTCTTTTGTTACGCTGGAGCGTAGCTTCTAGCTATAGTAACCACTTATAGGAGTAGGTCGAAGTCTCATAGAGTGAATAGGAGTCTCAGCGCTTAAGATCACAATCAATAAGGCTGGAAACTAGAAACTACACTGGATTGCGTAGAACTAGCTGAGGGATAGTAGTACAAGGGCAGCATATTTATAGGGTTAGCTGTGGAGCACAGACCAGGTGGTGTGCCACAGCAAACTACTGGAAGGGGAAATGAAGGGAGTCCATGAAAGGAAACACCCTTTAGGGGAAAGAGGCTGTCTGTTTGAAAGGTAGAAGAGAAATCAGTACTCTAGAACCAAGCTATCAAAAAGGTTATAGGTGAAGTCTATGTTGAGTCGCATGAGAGAGAAACAGAAAGGGGAACAGTTCTTGTCAATGCCAAAAGGAAAGTTTGTAACATTTTGATGACTGCAAAGGCAATGTCTGGTCTTGTTCCTAGCATAATATATAACAGTGATCCAATGACCAACTGATAACAACTGTGGAGTGATGGATTGGATTCAGCATTGGAAGGTCTCAGATTATATCTGGTAGGAAGAGGAACAGAGACCAGTTTACAATTCTTCTGTGAAAATCGCTTGGCAACTTTTTCTGCATAGCAAATTTGATCAAGAGCAATTGTTTTACATTTACAATCTCATATAATCCTCATACCTAGGTGTTCCTTAGCTTCACCAAGATCTCTTGATTTCCATTATTTCATGAATGATTTCTTGTGTTTGAGGAGTTTGGTTTTGTTACTACCCATAAAAAGAGTATCATCAACATAAATGAGAAGAATGATGATTTCATCACCAATAATCTTAAAATAAGTTCCAGAATCACTTATAGATTGCTGAAATCCCATTTGTTCCAAACTCTTGTGAAGCTGCTTGTTCCACTGTAGGGCGGCTTGCTTAAGGTCATAGATTGCCCAATGGAGTTGACAGACTTTATTCTCCTGACCCTTCACTATGAAGCCTTCTGGTTGGTCCATATAGATTTATTCATCTAACTCTCTGAAGAGAAAGGCAGTCTTGACATCAAGAGCTTCAATTTCCCAATCATAAAGTGCTGCCAAAGATAGAAGTAATTGCAAGGTTTCAAATCTTGCTACTGGAGAGAAGGTTTCTTCATAGTCTATTCTGAAAACCTATGTAAATCCTTTAGCAACAAATTGAGCTTTCTTTCAACCATCAGATTTAACAGCAAATATTCATCTCTCTTTAATGGATTGACATCCCTGAGGTAGGTCAACCAAAGTCCATACCTTATGCTCATGAAAAGATTTGATTTTTTCTTTCATGGCATCTTTCCATAGCTTTTGTTCTGATGATTCAAGTTTCAGTACATCTCAATACTGCTTGGGAACAGATGAAGTGTCAACACCCATAAACATATGATGATGGATCCATGATGAACTATACATCTAACCAAGATCATCTTGTTTATTGGTCAGTGTCTTTGGTTCAGTGAGAGTATCCATGGGTTCTGTTTCCTCCTGAATTGCATCAAGACCTTGTTTGAGTGATTTCTCAATCTCTATGGGAGTTCTATCTCCATAGGCATTATCCAGTATTTTCTGAGATATGGGAATTCAAGTAGATCATTTTTGTTCAACAGGAGGTCTGAAGGTAGATCAATCCTCAGTGGTTGGATGATATTGATGAGGTTGAATCCTAAATTCAGGTAGAGATTCCAATGGATTCTAACAAGGTGGTAACCAGACTCGAGGTGAAGTTCCCAAAGGAAGTTCTCTCTCCTCTTCAGGAGGCGAATCTGAAACCAGGAAGTGTTTGTGGTGATGTAGATCTGTAGGTGAAGATCTAGTCCACTTTGAGTCAGGTTTATCTCTTTTAGTACCAGGACATATAGGAGAGGTATGATAAGATGGTGGATCATTGTTACTAAATTCAGATAAATCAAAGAAGAGAGAAGATGGAGTGAGTGGTCTCCAAGGTTCTCCTCCTGATGGCTGTGATTGGTTAAATAAATGAAAAGATGGAAAGGTATTTTGTGATCCATGTCCAAGATCAGGAGACTGTGGTGAATTGGGATTTTGACCAGGGTGTCCAATTGGATGAGGAATCAATAGTATCAGTATATGAGTATCTCGAGAAGATTCTGGTTTCTTCTAAGATGGCAATTTCACAGGATCATCAGTTGCTGTAGGGTTTTCATCTTTAACTGTTGGTCTGTCTTCTTGACCTTTGGAACAGTTAGGAAAAATGTTCTCATCAAATATAGCATTCATAGAAATGAACACTCATTTCCATGATTGCAACCAAAAATGGTAGCCTTTGGTGTTAGGTTCATATCCAATGAAAATCATCTCCTCAGATTTGGGAGACAACTTATCCTTCCTTTGTTCTGGTGAAATATGTAAAGACATAAGCATGAGTGCCAAAAACTCTGAAGTATGGAACATCAGGTTTGTCTCCATTGAATTGTTCAATGGGCATTTTCCACTGATGACAATGCATTGGTTGGCAGTTATGTATATGCAATGCCATTTCAACAGCATCCTGCCAAAAGGACTTCAGAAGACATGTGTGCTGCCAAATTGCCTCGGCCTTCTTGAGAAGAGTTCAATTGAACCTCTCAGCTTGTCCATTCTGCTGAGTATAGGGAACAGAAGTCTGGTGCATAACACCACTGAAAAAGAAGAATGATTGAGATTTCTGTCCCAGATATTCCCTCCCTCAGTTAGAACGTACAAAGGTGAGTGAATGACCAGTGAAGGTCTGAGCCCAAGTCACCATGTTCCAAAAGTGCTGTATGCAGCATCTTTGTTATGAATAAATGCAACAAGCACATAACCAGAGTAATTATCAATAAAAGTCAGAATGTACTGTGCACAAGAACATGGTTCAACAGGCATTGGACCAACAAGATCTTTATAAACCAGTCCAAGAGGACATGTGGCACATTTCTGAGAAGAAACAAATGGCCTATCATGCATCTTCCCAAGGGCACAGCCCTTACAAGGAGAATCATCAATATCCAACAAATTAATAGGAGGAATACCTTTAACCATTTTGTTGGCCTGATGTAATGCATTCTTCGAAGGGTGACCCATCCTCTGATGCCATAGATGATAAGAATCATCAGATCCTAACAAAGAGGAGATAAGACCATTCATAGGAGTAATCAATTGTGACTGAATCCAATGAAGGTTATTACTTGGATATAAGGCAGACGCCTGCATGACCAAGTCTCCCTTTGCATTCCAAATACTGGACATTTTGTTATCAATTTCACATCTATAGCCTTGGCTAGTGAGTGATGAGATCAATATCAAGCGGTGAGTGGCATCTGGGGTATACCATACTTCCTGCAGTACCATTGGTTTCTTCATAGAACCATGTTGCTAAATAATGACTTTGCCAGGACCATACATGGGAATATTTTGTCCGCTTGCAACTTTTGCATAATGAACTCTAGATCCAATGTGAGAGAAATCATTTTCAAAAGGTGAAAGATGATTTGTACAACCACTGTCAAACATCCTGTGATTTCTGGCAAAACTTAAGTCAGAATCTTTTTCTAATGCAAAAGCACCATAATAATAGTCAAGAAGATCATCATTGTCATAACTGTCTAGTACTGCACTACTGTGGTACTGCAACCTTGGACCTATGTACCATGGTTCCTCCATGGGTATCTCTTTAATAGGAGGCACAGGGAGCCAGGTTGGTGCATGATCAATGAGATCTAAGTTCCCAAATGATAATACATCAGAAATGAGACCACCAAGTGACAAAGTCACCTTCTTTTTCTTCTCTCTCCCCTTCCCCTTGAACACAATAGAAGACTTCTCAAAAGGGGAATTCTCCAAAGAAGTCCCTTTGAAAGGGTGTGGTAGAAGGACTGGCCATATTCATGTTCATCCCATTATCTTCTTCTATCTGCCATCCTGTATCTGCAATGATGCTACTGGTATCTTTCATCTTGAAGTCGTCTTCTAAATGATTTACAAATCTAAGAGTGGGATTAATGAAGTCTTCTTCAGCAGTGTCTTTCTGTATGACCTCATTGGTAAAACCAACAACCTTGTTAGCTCTACCTTTACCCTTATCCATTTTCCACTTCTGAGCCCATGACTTATTCTGCTTACCATTTGGTTTGTTAGACTAACTCAGGCCTTTCTTCTTTTGAGACAGTCTGGCTGAGGACTGCTGTTGGTTGTGATGGTAAGGCTGATAGCCACTACCCTGACCTTGATATGGCAGCTTCTGGTAAAAAGGGTTCTGGTTCCTCCATTGATTTTGCTGAGAATGACCATGCTGTATTACAGCAGTTCTGTTGGCAGAACTATCTTCAGATTCCATGTTGGAAATCCAAGATGTGAGAGGTTTCGCATGATGTGTGGAGTGAAGATTAACTTCAGACAATATACACTTGGTAATGTTGTCCATAGTGAAGTCAGCTTCAGCGACAGTGGTGATAAGGGTGGAGAAAAGAGTATAGAAGTCATCAGGGAGTAGGGTAAGTGTAAGCATTGCCCTAAAGTTCTGGGAAAGATTAAGACCAGTGGCTTGTAGCTGTGTGAACAGCTGAGTAATGTGACTAATGTCTTGAGTCACAGACTTGACATGGATACGTGAACAGGTGATGGTGTGGAAGAGTTGGAATTGGCCAGTGAGACCAGTGGTTTCAAAAAGGCTAGCAAGTTTATCCCATAAGGCTTTGGCAAGTGATATAGGAGCTGCTGGGTTAACCCAATCCTCCTGCACATGACTAATCAGTGAGTCATTGATAGTAGATGTGATGAAACCATTGATTCACTTATCTAGTAGCTTTCACTTAACTTGATCAGCAGTGTCAGCCATATTAGTGAAAGTCAAGGCTCCATTGATCATGCCCCAGATGGAATACATCTGGAGGGTGGAGTGAAGGTGAATGACCCAGGTATTGTAGTTGGACTGGCCAACAAAAAGAGGAATACGATCCATGGTGGTGGAGTTGATTTTAAGTTTGGTGGATGTGGGAAGAGCAGCCATTGTGATGAATCAGAGAAGATCTGCAAAGACATCATCAGCAAAGAATGATTCAAGAACCAAGGAAATAAAAGAGAAGGAAGTAGAATCAAACAAAATTCCCAAGTCTGTTGACATATTTCTTTTGTAATACCTTTTTCCTTTTTGAGATTTTCTGAGCCACTGTTTCTGACAGTCATCCTTTGTCAAGCATCAAGATGATAAATGTGTATTTCTCAATCTACTAGAGATCGGCAAGAGGGTTAATGATTCAAAATCTTTAAATCATAAACTCACAAAGTAATGTGAATTTCCAATGTTTACATTGGAAATAAACCCTTCTTGTATACAGATATTGAAATCATTGCAAGAATAATAAGGATAAATAAAATCAGAAAAAACATTGAACTCTAGAAAATTGTTATAGATGAAAAGAAAATTGGAATTATACACAAAGAAGAAACCAAGAGGAAGTGGCCAGGTAAGAGGAAGGGGTGTATCATGAAGGAATTCAACACTGCTTACAAATCCTTCTATGTTCTTCACCTTCCTCTGCAGCTCTTCAACAGATTCTTCATCTAGCTCTCTGTGCAACTCCATCATATATCATGTCAAGCTCATTTTGAGAATGAGTATTTTTGATGAGATACTGTAAGCGACATTATGAGCAAAGCTTGGGATTGGAGCAGGAGAGGAGATGGAAGTGAGAGTCAAAGGCCCAGTTCCAGTCAACCTGCTGGTGCAGACAAAGTTCTATTGGCCATCCTTGATCAATAATCTCCTAAGAATAAGGAAGTACCCAGTTGGGTTCGAAAGACATTTCTAGTTTCTGATGGGAAAGGGACAGCATGAGGTGCTGACAACGAAAAATTCCATAGCCACCTTGAAAGTGGACTAAGGCATGAGGAAAGCGGTTATAAGTCTCAGATGGGAAGGCCCATTCGGCACCCTTATAGGCAGAGGCAAGGAACTCATCCTGGTACATGAATGAGTTACCATTGTACTTTGCTAATGACTCACATGGTAAAATCCTAAAAGGAGTTACCACACAGCTCGCTCGATATGCCTCTTTAGGACTAAGTGTCCTGTGAGTGTGACTCTGCCAAATTGGAGCAGCCTTGATGTGGGTGAGGCCACCTTTGTCATCATCTGTAAATGTTGTGATATTTGGGCACTGTGGGATGGATGCCAAAGTTCTGGGCATCTGGAAGGTTGCATATAGATGCCCCAGACCTCAGTAGTCCATAGTTGCCTTGAAACAACCTATAAACCACTCCAATACTGGAAGTGTCTACAAAGGCTGATTATTGAGGATGAAAGTGGAGATGAGGGAGAGCTGAGTCTTATTCAGATGGTGGTCTAGAGGGGAGACTCCAAGAGAACTTGACTAAAGTTCTCTGGCAGCTGCTTTGGCCTTAAATACTACTCTAGGATTTGTACATGTTTGTGCATAATCTAGATACAGGCATAGGATAATACTATAGTAGTCCAAGCAATGCATCGAGCATGCATCATTCATAGCCATGGAATAGAAGATCAAACATGAGGGAAACATATGGTTGATTGAATGGAAGGAAAACATATGCCAACCATAAGGTGTGGCAGAATGAAAGAACATAGCCATGCACAGCACAGAAATGAAGATGAAACCGTGCATGGGTGAAGAGGATCAGAGATCCAGGTGAATCTATAGTGTAGTGCGTCCATGAGCACAGAAACATCTAAGTCCAAATGATAAGATAAAAGTGTTAGTGATTAGATAACCATGTGTCACTGATAAGATAAGATGAAAAGATAAAGGGTGAAAATGTATGTTTGTAACATGCCTGGTCATCCTCTAAATCCACAACCTCATCCAGAGTTGGATCATGGATGGTCAGGAACAAGAAATTGTCCTGGTTGAATGGGAAGGTGTTGAGAGCCACTGGGTACAGGAGAGTCAGCATTGTGAGGAGTGGTATAGGGAGGAGGTATTGGTGAAGGTGATGATGAGAAAGAGAGTGGTAGTACATCTTCATTCAGATCACAAAAAGCTTCTAAATCCCCACAGATACAATGCAGGATCCAGGCAGGAGAGTGGTGAAGGTGACTAGAAGCTGGAATGATCTGAAGAAAAGTAAAAGGACATTTCCAGTGTTTCTCGATATCCTCGTGGTGATTTCTAAGAATGATATAACCAATCTCAGAATGCTGACAGTATTGACCTTGCTCTAAAGAGCAATGGCAGATAGGACAGGGAAGTTCAAAAGGGATGGTATTGTAGTTCTGATAGGAAGAATGTGGGATCAGATGATTCATCTTGTGCAACAATTCTATATGAAGCACAGCACATAATGAGTATTCCATGTTACCAATCTGATTAGTGAATTGAAGATAAAAATTATCTATCTCATGCTTGAAAAGCAATTCACCAGCCTCCATAATAACCTCGATCATGTCTCCATGAGTCAAGATCTTGCTACCAGTCACAATGTAACCAAACACAAATGCAACCATCAACATCAAAGTTGATTGTCCAGTAATCAACCAAGAACCCATGTGCATGACATTAGACAGCATCAGTGAATTCAAAAGACGAATGTCAAAGTGCCAGTGCAGGACTCATAACCTATTGGAAGTAAAAACCTCCAATAGCACAGGGACAAGAAGGGATGTAAGCACTTGATGGGAGACTCACCAAGTATTGGATAATTGGTTGATAGTCAAGGGTGAAGCAAGTGACTAGGCTTCTGAGTGGATGTGGAGCAGAAATGAAGAAGAGTTACTTCATTAGAGAGAGAACAGCAATAAGACCCTCCTTATATACAGATAGAATATGTTTGTATCTGTGTACTGTATAGTATCTATATAAGGTGTATCACAGAATGTGATAGAACATTATAGAACAAGAGAAAAAATAAGGTGAGATAGTAAGAATAGTATCCAATAGGAATAATAGCTCTTATCAGAAGAGCACTGCTTCTTATCTATAGTGTAATATGAATAGTGTAAGCCTGAAACATCATCTGACCTATGATGTCATGGTCTAGAATATGCCACATGATAACATTGTGTGATCAGGCCTAGAATCTGGTTATGTAATAGAAGATCAGAAATAGAATACCAGATTCTCAACACTCATGGCTCTGGGTCCTTGGTTATCACATACTGGCATCATGAGGAGGGACCAATCTTGACTAACAGGAGGCATAACAGTGAAGTAAGGCAAATTGCTTTTATAGACCTCCTAGTGATAGTGGAGTAGGGAGTCCCAAGGGGACCTAGTGGAGGAGTGAGCTGGAAAGGGGCAGTAGCTTAGTCAGCAGGCCCAGAAGGGCCATACACAGCATTGTAGTCGGTGTTGTGTCCATCATCATCATCTGCACAGAGTCTTGAGCAAGTAGCCCTTGCCCCCTCTCCAATAGGTATCACACAATGCTAACCTTGATCTGCAAAGACAGCGTGTGACATGTTTGCTTGACGAGGTAGCTACACGGGGCAAGATTTGGAGAGTTATGATTGAAGGGCACACTATTAAAAAAAAAATAATGATTGCACCGATGCGGCTCGGTGACTGTGAAGTTACGTAACCTCTTTACTTGGTCGCTGCTTGTACTCCTTCAAGTTTGACACTTTCCTGCACATCCCAACCAATTTCAATCGTCGTTGACGACACGTATGCAAGTCAAACTGGATTGTTAGTTGCATATGCGTTTGTTTTTCCCTTTCCGATACTAAGCTACGAGGGCTGCTATGTACCGCAGGTAAAATCGCGCAAATTGCTTACTCCTAGTACACATACATTCAACTACCTCCAACTCACAGCCCTGGGCGTATATCCTTACGCCCGTCCATAAGGGTCAAGCGACGGACGACCGAATGTTGGCTGCCAGTGTATTTCAGTAAATAAACGCTACATATTCCGAGAGTCGAGCTCACAATTGGTGCAGGCTTGTTGTCCAGAATGGCTTCAATCTTGTCAAGAACCTCCGGCGTAAGCTTGGGGATGACGTCCAGCGCCTTCAGGTTGTCAAGGACTTGCTCAGGTTTCGAGGCGCCGAGAATGACTGTGCTCGTGTTGGGGTTCTTAGCTACCCATGCCAACGCCAGGTGAGTCACGGAGCAGCCAAGTTCTGCGCATATATTTAGCCCGATTTCCAACAAACCAGCTATCAGATAAAACCTGTCTCTGCAAACTCTGTGAGCCGCTGGACCTTGCTGATCTTGGCGCGACCCTCCTCTTCACTGAGACTCTTGAGCGTGTCCTTGAAGAAGTCAGAATGCGTAGCAAAACGTGAGTTTTCTGGAATTCCGTTGTTGTACTAACAGAAGTGTGCGATGAGAGTGCGGACTTGGATAATGATAGAACGTGAAATACCTTCCCAGTGAGAAGACCACTGGCGAGTGCCGACCACACGGTTGTGCCGATGGCATACTTTTTGTACACAGGTGCGTATTCCCTCTCGGGACGCTCACGGTGGAACATGCTGGGTTGATGCTGAGTGATTCAACTCCCATCCGTAGGTGGAAAAACGTACTGGTGCTGGCATTGCTCAGCAATAGGGGGGATGAGGTTGAGCTTGTCAGCAACGTCTGCATGGGATTATCAGGACATGACCTTCACAGTATGAAATTCGCCTACGGTATACTTCTTCGATGTCGCGAGCAGACCATTCTGATGTTGCCCAGTAGAAAGCCTGAGTAGAGATGTTGGATTTTTCTCGAGTAAACATGGGATGTACTTACCCAGCCTTTCTCGATCACGTAGTTGAATGCGCGAACAATCTCCTCCATGGGAGCTACGCTGTATCAGCACCTGTGCCAGCTAGACCAACAGCTTACTGACTAGAGTAATCGGGACGGTGGGCGAAGAGGACATCAACGTAGTCAAGGCCCAAGCGCTCGAGAGAAGCTTGAGTACCTTCAATGATGCTGAAATGGCGAGTGAGCGATAGTTTCTAGGGTGGTGTTGATCCTGAAGTGGACTTACTGTTTTCTAGACAGACCAGTGTCGTTGGGACCAGATCGAGTACCAAAGAACAACTTAGTCGTGATGACCAAGTCAGTCCGACGGTATCCGAGCTCCTTGATAACACGACCCCTGGGGGAACTGGTGAGCAAAATTGCAACGTAAAATATCATGGATACAGACATTTCAACCTCTGAGCGACCCTTGGCATAGCCTTCAGCCGTATCGAACATGTTGATACCATTTTCGTAGGCGAGTTTGATGATTTCCTTGAATGCATAACGTTAGGCTACCTATCCACGCTCACGATTTCATTGCTGATCACCTTGACTGGGTTCCCAACAACGGTCCCCCCTAAGGTCAACCCTATCACATGGTCGATGATTCAGAGATAACATCAGCTCCCAGCAATGTTATCTACTCACAACCACCCAGCGAGAAGACAGGAACTCGCAAGCCGCTGGGGCCGAGGCGGCGAAATGGCATATTCTTGGGGTCGAACTCGTACTTGACAACGGACATGGTAATCGCTCAGTAGACGTTTAGTGGGAAGTAGGAAGTAGGGCTGATCGAAGTCAATCGCAGCGCTGAAATGTCGGATTTCAATATATATGCTCCCAATTGAGCCTGCATCGCTAAGCAAGAACTTCCCGGTCCGATTAACGAGTCCATACCGACGGGGGTGGTCACTTGTCAGGGAAGAAATGCCACGGTCTTTGTGAATTTATTGAACTAACGAATATTAATAAGACGTGCGATATTAATGGCGCCGAAACCTTTGACGCCCGGGTATCGGCAAAGATCAGCTGCTGCTTAAGAACCACATGTGAGTATCCGCGTGTCGCAGTTGATGTCAATGTGGACTCTCGCTTAAGTAAGGCGTTATTTAAGACGTTTGCCTGCGGCGAATGTGTACCACTGGATGTCTCCAACGTCTGTGGGAGGCAACGCGCGAGTTCTTAGAAGCCACTCCACACCACACTCGCACTTCCCGTGCACGGTCCATCCGTGGGGGAAGATTATCAGAGTATCAGTATCATTACATTTTCACAGAGCTCCATATCCCGCGTTGCTTATCACAAGGTTCGGAGTGATCTTACAAGTAAAGTTCTTGGTAAGCGCTACGTTGATAACGCGTTCATTCATCATCGGTGCCCATTGCATTGTCACCTACCCGAGGTGTAGCTTCGTGGCGACTCACAGGCGACCCAACGGGTCGAGAGGTGGACGGCCGAAAGTGGGCTGAACATCGCTTAGGGTAGTTCGCCCACCAAAATACCGAATACTACTTACCGGTGGTGCTGGCTTGTTCTCTAGAATGGCTTCGATCTTCTCCAGGATCTTCGGCGTCAACTTGGGAATTACCTCGAGGGCCTTCAGGTTGTCGAGAACCTGTTCAGGTCTGGATGCGCCAAGGATGACGGTGCTGGTATTTGGATTCTTTGCAACCCAAGCCAGAGCCAGGTGAGTGACTGAACAGCCGAGTTCTATTCGTTCAGGGTGGGTTGAGAGGAAAATCGCGAAGAGTTTTCAATCAACTCACCCTGTTCGGCGAGTATCGAGAGCTCTTGAACTTTCCTGATCTTCGTAAGGCCCTCCTCTTTTTGGAGACTGTCGACTGTCCCCTTGAAAAAGTTCGAGTGCATCGCGAACCGGGTGCCGTCTGGGACACCATCGTTGTACTGTGAGATTGGATGAGAATATTCCTATTACTTCTGCGTCATTTTGATCATACCTTCCCAGTCAGCAAACCACTTGCAAGAGCCGAGAAAACAGTGGTGCCGAGCTCGTACTTCTTGTACAGAGGACTAATTCAAATTGTGAGTTGACATTCCCATACCTGATAACATCACTGTACCGGTACTCCTTCTCCGGGCGCTCACGGTGGAACATGCTGTACAACATGTCGGCAAAAACGTTGAGCCAGGTGCGAAGCGACCTACTTGTGCTGACATTGTTCGGCAATCGGTGTATGTAGACCAAGTTTGGTTGCAACGTCTGTATCGGGTGAGCTCACAACACGACTTCCATCCCATCACACTCACGATGGGCCTCCTCGAGCTCGTACGCAGACCATTCAGATGTTGCCCAGTAGTGAGCCTGGCAAGTACAGTCGTGTCAACATTCATGGCTGGGAATCCGGAAAACGTACCCAGCCCTTCTCAATCACCCAACTGAATGCCCGAACTGTTTCCTCCATAGGGACTGTTGACGAATGCTATCGTCACAGATCGTTTTAGATAACAGCGAATTCCTTACCGGATACATCTGGACGGTGAGCGAAGATAACGTCAACGTAGTCAAGACCAAGGCGTTCTAATGACTCCTTGGTTCCCTCAATGATGCTGCGAGAAACATGAGTCGTGGAGAAGGCCATCTGTTATGAACATACTGTTTTCTTGAGAGACCACCGTCGTTCGGACCACCGTGAACACCCCAGAACAACTTCGTAGTGATGATCAGATCGGTACGACGGAGACCGAGTTCCTTGATAACACGCCCCCTGATCATTGTTCAGACACCTTACGCGACAAAGATGCACGAGAGCTCCAGCTCACATTTCCTCTTCAGATTTGCCCTTGGCGTACGCCTCAGCCGTATCAAACATATTGATACCATTCTCAAAGGCAACTTTGATGATGTCCTGATGGAAGACCCTCGACCCTCACTACTAGCGGACGATGACATCAACTGCCCGAGGACGGACCTTGACTGGGTCACCGGTAACGGTTCCTCCAAGGGTGAGCCCTGTGTTAGAACGTGGGTGTGAGCGACCCGTCTATCAACACACGTCATCTGGCGTACATCCACCGAGAGAGAACACAGGAACTCGGAGACCACTGGGGCCAAGCCTTCGGAAAGGCATGTTTTTAGGATCAAATTCAAGTTTGACGACGGGCATGGTTGATACGACGAATGTGGTGTTTGATCGGGTAGTCGGAAGCGTATTCGGGACACCACCCGTCGCTGTCGGTGGGTCTCTTATTTAAAGGCGGTGGTATGGGGTGTGAAGTGATGAACGTAGCCGGTCCGATGCGATCTATCATCCTCTTGATCTGGCGTTGGCGTAGATTTTCCCGAGGTTATTGCTGACGGGAAAACACGCCAAAGCACGTGAGCGTGTGTGTGAACATGGCAACATGTGCAAAGCACGGCCAGCGAGACTGAAACGCAGACACGACAGAGGACTAAAAATATAGGATGTCAGTGTCCACGGGTCGTGCCTGCACGCAGTAGCGTTGTACTGAACAGTTTGGTCAACGGAAATGGACACTCAGGATCTTGGGGTATCATTTTGACTCAAAACCCGTAGTGCTAAGGCCTGAGAATCCTCGTCAGAAGACTCAGAACTGATGCCAGGAATTACCATCAAAAATTCCTTGCGCCATCATGATTCTGTTCGGATGTGGAATACAGACGTCCAATGGCTGGATACCCAAGGTTGCAACAACGAACGGAGTATGCTTTCTGTGTTTGGAAAGTCCGGAGGCACAATAGTCCACGAGCACTTTAGCATCAAACCACAATCTTTCTACCCGACTGGAGGCCGACAACTCAGTCTCAACCAACCAGCACAAGAACACAGGAAACCAAGAGCACAGCAATGAACACCGAGTATCTAGACAAGAACAATGGACCAATTCCACAGGGCAGCAGTTATGTGTTATGTAGTGAATTCTGGAAGATACATTGATGGTATGAGCACAACTTCTTCCACCTCAAAAGCAAAAAGCAGCGGTGGAAGAACCTGAAAAGTAGAGCGAGGCGCGAAGTAATGTAGGGAAAACACAAGGAGCGTGTGTATATTGGTGGGAGGGGACTATTAAACTATGTTGCAGCAGTCAAGTAGACATCGAAGCAGAAAACATCGAAATGGCATCACGGTAACAGTGGAAAAAAGTCCCCTCAAACAGGTATACCCGTAACTCGCACACGGGAAGAAAAAGAAGTCGACATCATGCAATGGGATAGTATTTTTCGTCCCTTGTGTCTGAGCTGTCTCTGTCCAAAGACTTGTAGTTCCCGTCTTGATCATATGCGGCGAGAGTCGGCGTGCTGGTTGGCGTCGCCTCAATATCGCAATGATCCTTATCCTCGTCAATCTGCGAGACGATGGTAGTCTCAACGTTGACATTAAGCTGTACCTTACACATTGTTAGAAATAGAAAGACCGCAATTAAAAAAATCCAAATACATACGCTCTTTTGCGTCGCAGTTGGGCCGAGCATCCGATTCTGTCGCAGATCCTTAATAAGTACACAAATTACTCCAAGCCGTACCGAACGATGGCGAAGAACTACGCACCGAGAAATGACTCTTGTTGATAGGGCTGGGCAATGGGGTAAGTCCGTTGTTTTGCTCTCGCTCACTCGAGTACATGCGATCAACTCTGAGGCGTTTGCGCGTGTTTAGTCTAGATAGGATTTGGCTCAGCAGTGATAACTGTGCTTTGCGGATAAGCGTACGTAGCAAGGAGTGAATTGGCATATACTATGATCGGTGTAAGCTCATTTCTTAGCATTTGAATCAAAAACATACGTTTGGCAATAGCAAAGTGCATCCCAAGGAAAATCAAGTTATGACGCATGAGGAGCCACTGGGATACATCAATGTCAATCTCAAAAAAATAACACGAAAAGCGGGCAGACAAACGCAGATCAACGAAGCTATCGTTACGAGGCTGATTAACGGGAGGTCAGGCTAACGAAGAGTGTTGAGTAATTCAGATAAACGTACCATGTAATGCCACCGGTTTCCAGAGTGTATAAAATCAAGGTGTTGATGATGTGGTTCATGCTGCAGGAAGGATTAATCATGAGGAGTTGTCGGCGTGAACGACCGTGTTATTTACTTAGCAAAACCGGTTTTTCTGCTCCCAAGGAAGATAATCATGACTGTAGTGATGATGAACTCCACCGAAGCAGAGAGCGTAACACCCATTGTAAAAACCCACTAAAGACCCTCGTAAACAGAACAAAAACGACACAACGTGAGGCTCCTACCGAAGGGTACGGCTTGATGAACAATGAGTACCGTTTCAAGTGGATACTGCATATAACCCAGATCAACAATAATTGACGACCGAGAGGGACGGGACGTACATCTCGCCTGTTGATACTACATGATGCATGAGGGACATGAAATCAGCCATCTATTGGTTCAAAGCATAGTACTTACCACAGGCAGCGACTAAATACATTATCAGCAAGCAGCTCATCAACACTAAAACCAGCCACTCACAAAGACGGAGGAATGCAAGGAACACCTAGAGTGATGCCTTTAGGTGAATCGAGTGAGAAATAGAGATAGTAGAAGACATACCAGAGGGGCAGCGAGGTACCACTTCTTCGTCACTGTAAACAGATTAATGATATAGGGAACACGTCGGACAACTTCTTACACATCCGAATTCTGTTTGCGAAGAAGCTGTGGGGGAATAGGTCCCTCATTATCCCTCAGTCGGTGAACTCAGCAGGAAAGAACTAACCAGTGAACCATGAACGTAATAGCAGCTGTTACGGCCACAGAGAGCTATAAAGAGTTGTCCAGTTGGATACTCCTTCCTCAAGAAACCCTATACATACCCCAAGTGCGCTGCGAGCAGATGAGTACCAATTGCAACAAGGGACGGCGGGCGACTTACGATGGAATGACGTCCATATTTTCTGGCTTATTGAAACCTGTAATAAGCGACTGCCAGACCGCGGTGACGATACAAATGGTGTGCATCCAGTCAAACGCCCAAACTACGAAGACCTTGAAACCTTGTCAGTGAACTCGTCTTAAGAGATGAATGACTTTGATGCACCAAAATCTTTGTCCACACGAAGTCACCGGGGTATAATTTGTAGTACATCAGACACTGCACAAAGACAATGCCGGTGAGACTACACATTCGTCAGTGCGACGACACTTAAGGGCTGCTGAGACCTTACCCGCATGCAAAGCAAGTACCAAGTAGGATTGAGCCGTATACTGTGGCGACGTTATTCACGTCACCTGCAACGTGCATCTTGGGAACACGAAGGAATAGCGAAAAAAAATCAAACGAGAGGACGTGAACACGGGAGGAACACTGAGGAAGAGAACATGGTGGGTCAAGCCTTTTGTAGGTTATTTGTCCTCATTGACGCTAGATTGAGGGTTCGGGCGGTCCACAAACCAATTGTTATTTTTTCCGCCACATTCCGTTAAGTTGTCATAATTTCTGACGGTGAGCGCATCTTTGAATTTCAACAGCCCCCGTGTCGAATGCTAAATGGATCTGTCCCACGGGCGAACCGAGTGCCCAGCCATTAAAGTTGGTCTTCGTCGTGTAATCACAAGACTGGCGTTCGACACTCTCACAGAGAGTTCCGTACTTTAATCTATGAAGTCAGCGGTGAGTCGTACTACTGCATTTGGCCTCCGAATAGAAGACTCATACGCGTATATTATGGTGGCAGAAGCCGGCCATCGAAGCCTGGGCCAGCTCGCGGCTGCGCGGAGGCGGGCAAAAACTTCGAATGATCGGAGGATCCGGATGAATTATTACGAAAAAATGAACGGCATGGCAAATTCGCTGTCCAGAACGCCAAGAGGCGATTGAATTCAAATAATTTGTTCTCGGCTCGCCCTGGCAGGCCGCATCTCCCGTGTCCCGAATGGCACGGGGAAGCCTAATAGTAATTCTCGCCATCCAAGCAGCCCACAGAGCAACCTTGCACCAAGATTGGACGCTATTTGTGGTACACCTGGTATAGTTGGTGCATGATGCTGGCGTTTTTAAGCTGCAACTCTATTTGGCTGAAAATGACCCGCGGTGCCTTGGTAAGTAGTCATCCACACACTTGTTGGCTGCCCTGATCACGAATGCAATGTTGGCATCTTTGATGATGAGATACACACTCAGTCCATACTTTCGTGATCGTCAAACGGTCTGGACATGTCATTTTTTTTCAATCGCCCTGACAGCTTGAAGGACTATTTGACAGTGTTATCGTTGAGTAGCTACAGATAACTAACACTCTTGAGGGCTGTTGAATTCTGGGTGTTTGCGATTAGCCCTGATGTTTCACTCATCTAGCATTAGTTATTAGAGGGTTTCAACATATGACAATCCTCGAGGTGCCCTTGCTGTCGATTACCTGATGGGCCTGGGTATACATCTAGTGGGGTAGCACGCATATTTCTTGGGGATGGTACAGTCACAGGATGTAGACTTCTTCACTCGAGAGGTGAGTCGACATCAGCGCAACGGACTCAACCTCCATTTTTCTTAGAGCTTGAATGCGCCACTTACTTCCTTCATTGAATCGAACCTTTCCATTGATGCGCGGTCGAAGCACGGAAGCTCGCAGTCAGAAGAGGCAGCCTGAACATACCAAGGAGAAGTTGTAGTAAGAAATGGGTCAATATTCTGGCACAATGAGTGCACCGTCGATCAGCCCAGCCTGCTCTCACCAGAGATGCGGTCGACAACAAACGGAAATTGGTATCTTTTCGTGCTTAGCCTAGCCTCCAACCAAATTGCGAGTACTTAGTACTAAGTTGAACCGCTTACTACACAGGTTAGCTACAAGCGCTTTCAATACGGCCCATCAAAATAACATCCAACTTGTCGGATACTGCAAGCCTGATCATGAGTGGCGCGAGTGTGGTCACCCAATTCCCTCATGGGATTTATGGTACCTGGTCCACCTGACCAGGAATCGGTAGCAGTAATTTACCGAGAATAGCCCCTATAAATGACACCAACTCTACTGCGGACGTCCCGTCAACGTCCTCGACGTCCACACTGCCTCAGGTGAGTGCTGTAGATAATGATGCGCCGTCCCTTACTCAATAGGCACCAGGATCATTTTGAATAATGCCTGGAACAGCTTTACCCCCCTTTCCGACTGATGTCCGCACCCACCCGTTGCTTGTCATCGACTTTGAGCTTCTTAAAGCCGGGGACTCCACGGAGCTTGATCGTCTCTGGGAGGCTGCAACATCCATTGGGTTCTGGTAGTAAGTAACGAAATACCACATATTCTAATGTCAAGATTATGCCTTGTATCTTTCCCTGGCTACTCAAGTCGGTAAATCTGACGTCTTGCTAGTCTCAAGAACCATGGCGCCGACCAAGAAGTAAGCGATATGTTTGAAATGGGTGCTGAGACTATGGCGCTTCCCCTCGAGGAAAAAATGAAGTTCGAGCAGGGGGACGAGGGGCGGTCGTTTGGGTGCGTACCAGCATCAACTTGACATCCTTATCTACAAGCGCCCACCAACTTGATCAGATATAAGAAAGCTGGAGCAAATGCGGTGGATGCCAGTGGGTGAGTCAGTGATCAGCGATTTAGCATCATTTAGTCGATGGAAAGTCTACGATAGCCACCTGGACGCCGTCGAGTTCATCAATGTCTCAAAGGACGACGCGCTTGCCTTCCCAAACGTCGTTCACAGAACGTACCCAGCTCCAACCACTGCAGCAATTCCGACAGCTGTGGCCCCGTTCGTCCGCAAGTCCCTCGAAGTCAACAACACGGTCCTTCACGTCTTCAATGATAGGCTGGGTTTACCAGAGGGCACGCTCAAGCGACTGCACTCCCATGAAGAGCATAGCGGCAGTGAAACTCGGGTGATAAAAGCTCCGCCGATGCCCGGGAAGGCAATCGCAGATAAGGCGACTTTAGGAGCTCACACAGACTTCGGGTCTCTGGTAAGCGGGATATCTTAACCCCTCCTCCCACGTAAGACCGATTTGTAACTTCCGTCAGTCCTTTTTGCATAACAGGCTCGGAGGTTTACAGGTAATGCCTCCCGGTCACACGGAGTGGTTCTATGTCAAGGTTTGTCGCATCCCTCTTGACTGTTTGCGTCATGTTGGCACTCACGTATACCACAACATAGCCTCTTCCCGGTCATGCCATCTGCAATATCGGCGATGCACTTTCGGTCTTCAGTGCAGGTATCCTCCAGTCCAACATCCACCGCGTAGTCCCTCCCCCTGGCATTCAAGCCCAACACGAGCGTTGGTCTCTCGTATTTTTTACTCGTCCAGGCAACTCCAAGGTCCTCCGCGCGCTCGCCGAAGATAGTCCTCTCATTGCAGACGCCGTACAGAAACACCATGATCGGAACTTTGACACTGGCTCGACCGCCAAAGAGTGGTTCGCGAGGCGAATCAAGTACCAGAGAATCAATAACAGGAAGGTGGGTGAAAAAAAGGATCTAGTCACTTAAAAGATGTTGCATTGTGCGTTTCGCTGACGCGGTGAAAAAACCAGGGACCCGAGACATGGGCGGCAAGCAAGGGTACGGAACATACCCCAACAGTGGTGTGACGTTGCTCGTAGACGAACCGCTATCGGACGATCGAATTATGGCCTCCCCGTATTCCTTCTTGTTCATCCTGCGAACTATCAATGGATGCTGCCCGGTTAGGTAGAATTGGATTAAGTCGTGATGTTTGAATACGTTGATGTATACCTAAAGTGCATTGTGTTATGTTTTTGATCACCTGTATCCGTGTGCTCCATAGCAGTAGGGACACCTGACAAACGTTAGCTATGGGGGCTCACGAAAGTATTGGTCTAGTCTGTGTTCTGTGATTCGGGGGGACCGGATAACTTGCCAGAAAGGCTTTCATCAGCCAGGGTCGATTTCTAGCACTCTACAGTATGAGGAAAGAAGATAACGATTGAATCCGAACAAGGGAAATTATTCCGCGAAGGATCTTCATCCACGAGAGGCCCACCATACGTATGCCCTGATGCCACCTGCTCTACTATATTGGTGGCTTGTTATCCTTTTGAGCTATGGAGATCGACAACCAAGACGGATCGCCAAGGAGTATATCTTTCAGACGAGACACAGAACTAGGACAGAGAAAAGAAAACACTCACACATGGTAATCCGATCACCCAGCGAGAGTGCAATACCCTGTGTCTTGCTCCGGATTCGGACATGCCCCACAATGGTCCCCGCTTCCGTTCGTTCGATGCTGAGATTGGCAAGTGCGTCCTCGCCTACACAGCCGCATACGCGTGGGTTCACGTGTCGACGTCAATCCCCCAAGTAATTGCAATGAAGCGTGGAAAATCAACTAACCAAACAGACTTCTTGCATACATATTGGCAGAGAGGAAATCGCATTCCCCTGACATGGCTCCCTCCGGCGTTAGGCACGACATGTTGGTTGACTTCATGACATGTTTGAGATAGTCACGTGGATCACTGATCAAATAGGTCACGTCAACGTGTGTATGCAGAGAAGTCAGGGTAGGGGGCGTACGACATATTTGTTGACACATTGACCCGATTTTCCCACTCAAATTCCGTCCACATGCTCCGAAACTGTGGACACCGTGTCGTCAGCACATCCACATAAGAACCCCGGAATTGTGTTGGAATTACCTGAGTCTCATTGCAGTAAGCAGGTTTGATATAGTCCATAATGTCAATGTGGATGTCGTTCAAGATCACACAGGTCTCTGCAAGACCGGGACCTTCCCAAAGAATGCTTCCGAAGATGACACCCGTCTCTGTCGAGGAGACTTTGATGGTGGCTTTGATGCTCTGGAAGCCATGGGGGGCAATGGTATAGACAGTGGGCCGCTCGACAAGTTTAAGGTCCCCCAGGGTAGCGAAGTCGAGGCACAGGTTTTGCAAGGTATTGGGAGTTTGATTCACAAGAAGGACATCTGAATGGGTATCACTTATGGGCACGCTCGAATCAAGAAAGGTCAGGACCCACCAAGCAGAATGTCAAAGCCATGCATCTTAACATACGCCTCGGCATATATCGGGTCAGAGAAACCTAACAAACGAAAGCATAAGCACCGTACGGCGTAGTACCAACGGTGTACTCACCAGTAAGCTGTGATATCCTACTCAAGTTGGAGAAGAAATCTTCGTGCACCTCGGCAGCACCAGTAGCTTTGCCCAGGTCATCCGCATACTGCCGAGATTTTGAGACAAAGAATACAGAGACAAGTTTTAACTTACATTTATTGCATCATCTGCCGATTTCTTCGAGAACTGGCGGAAGTTCAGTAGATCGTCGACCTGCACGATACTCTCCTTGGTGCTCTCCGCCTCTTTCTTTTCTGCAGCACGCTTCTGCTTGAGGTGTTAACCTCTTGAACTCGACCTTTCCGAGTGAGGGAGCAGGACGCACCTCTTGAGCACCTAACATTTTGCCATATGCGACCCGAGTATCTCTTAGGAACATGTCATTAACTTCACTACGCTCCCTCAGCTCACTCAGAGTCTGGATACAGCTCAGAATGCGCTCGTTAGAATCTTCGTCAATCGGGACCGTGACATATTTCGATTGACCGACACGAATGACAGAAGTCATGATGAGCATTACCTGAGTAGAGTTGATGGCATGAGATAGTGGCATTAGAAGAAACCAAAGCTTACCTCCGCGCGGAGAGCGTTGGCTCTGGTGTGGTCATCACTTGACTCATCGTACCGAAGGACGAGTTTCGTCAAGGCAGCCGCAAGGACAGCCCCGGTGAAGAAATCACCCCCCAAGATCAACGCTAGGGACGAAATCAATCATCAGCCACCAACGCAGGTTGCCAATAAGCATACCTCTGAGTGGAGGTTTCGACTTGTTGGTGGAGACGTTTACTGGCGCAGATGTCGTGTAGGCCGTTTCTGTCGCGTAGGTTCCATCTGCCAACACTTTCGGTTTTGTCGCTCCGCTCTGACCAGTGACAGTACCATCGTCTTCACCGCCCTCAACCAGGCCATTTCCCCCCGTCTCCCTTATTTCGGCTGCCAAGATCGGAATCTCCCCCAATACACCTCGAATCTCAATCATCGTTCGTTCGATATCACTCACGCCCTCCACATACTCTCCCAATATCCAAAGGACGCCCCTGAACACCTTCCCGCTCTTTATGCTGCTAATTGTAGCCGTTAATTTTTCGGTAATCGCCGGGCGGAGGGATGGGAACTTCTCGACGACTTCTCGAACGAAAGCAACGACATCCAGTGCAGAGGGGTTGTTGGAGTCACCAAGGAAGTCCATCAAAGCGTGGACAACACTAGCGGCTACTTCGGAGAACTTGATCGCCATAACGTGGATGCTTTGGATCAAAAGCTGACGGTATTCCGGTGCCTAAAAAGAGTATAAACGTTGTGGATTCTACATCGGAAGCAACAACCAAACCTTGTCGTAATCATGTTCTTGTGTCCGCTGAAGCTGCTTCTTGAGGAACAACACAACCTCTTCAATGTTCCGGGTAGAGGTCATGCTCAACACGATGCTCATCGCTTTCCTGCGTACTTCCATGTCGGCACTACTTTACACGTCAAGGAGAGGGAGGGCTGGTATTAAATCAGACTTGCCTAGAGAGAACTTGCAGTACGTCCATGATGAGTCCATCCAACACGGCTCCGTGCTTCGAACGTAGCACGTCAAGTCTGTCGAGGACAATGAGCTTGACATTGTTGTCTGATTCCTTGACAACAAGGTTCACGAAACACGACGCCGCAGCTAATGATATGCAGATTCTATCCAGTGTTCAGAGTTAGAGAAGAATGAAGAGCGCACCTTTGACTGCGGCGGGATTTTGGGTGAGCGTAGTGAGTGTAGTTGCAGCTTCATACTTGACCGCATGCGATGAAGAATTAAGCAGCTCGAACATGCAACGAATATATCGAGACTATTTGCCGCCGAAAGCGCTTAGCACAAACGCGACTATATGCGCAGATATCGCTTACTTTATGGGTTGTATCGTTTATGCAATCCATCCGGGCAACCTCGATGACAGCCATTTGTAGCCCCTCGTCCATCGAGGCAACCCCATCCCAAACACTTCTCAACCACTCCACTGCTTTATTCATTGCCACGCCTGCGAGAAACACGAATGCGTTCCGTTTGCATGTCGCGTCTGATTCCGCAGCAAGGAAGGTCTGCATCAGTTCCGCAGCATCCGGGACGAGAGACTCGTGTTCGCGATGGACGGTATAGAGGGCAAAGACAGCAGCTTTCCGGACATACGAATGGCGGTGTTCGAGGTTGGCGCGGAGAGTGGGAATCAGTGGTTCGAGGAGTTCAATGTCTTTCGAGATCTTTTGTAGGAAGCGGAGGGTGGCGCCGCGGATATATTCATTTGGATGTTGCTGTAGAAAATACACATAAATCATTCAACAATCATCAGCAGAAAGGAACGCACGAGGTCGTTACGGATGGCGTTGCTGAATGATCCAATTAAGAAGATAACTTCTGGAGAGAAACAAGAGACACGCACACGACGAGAATCATCTCTTGCTTCAACTTTCCGTTCTCATCGTATTTTGGACAAACTTCCCAATAGAAGTGGAGCAGTTTCTTGAGTTGCTTGTGCTTCGAGGGCATGATGTACTGGATGATTGGCATCAATAGCGTGGGCTGGGCGGGTCGCATGTGTGAAATATCAGTCCACGATCTATCATATGCAGGAAGTCGGGTGCATGGATGCTCACCTGAGGATTACCATTGATAGTTGCGACAATAATTCTGCGCAACGTGTCTAGTTTGTCCTCATCAGAACCCTTTTCGAGAGATGACCGCAGCTCCTGTGTCGAGGGTGTCTCCGCAGTATCTTCGAATACCACCGTGTAACATGGTGCCTCTCCTGACATCGTACTCTCCTCGTTGTTGTCGTCGTAGTCGTCGGGCGTGATGTGGTCCTGCCGAACAACCGATACAATAGCACATGGGAAATATTTACCACTTTCGTAACACACTGACGAACGCGGGTCGCCAAGCGTTGGCAATGTACTACTACCACTACGCACTTTGAAATGGACATGCTTGAAGTATAGTTGGCGATATACGATGCCACCAACTTACTTAAAGTTCTGCAACCACCTCTCCGAGAACCAAGTTTCATACAGCAGGACGGCAGCACCTCACAATGCGTACGGTGGGGGAACGGACCATGGCTGCCTTGAGCTACCACTGGAATGCGGCTTTAGTAGCTGCGAGACCCTCCACCAACTTCGAACGAGCAAGATGCGCGTTCGGACCTGTGGTTCGACCTCATTAGACAATCCATGATCAATGGAAATTGGGCTGACAGCCTGAACGGCTTGTGTGAGGTGAGTATCAGTCACCAACATGCCGATCAAACGAACCGCTAAGCTACAAGTATACCCCGAAAGCGTCCTCTCAGACTATGAACGCAGGGACGAAAACAATGGGGAGCACACCTCCTGCCGAAATACACAAACAGGAGAGCCGTCATCGGCATGGAAGCCTACGGCGCCAATGGCATTGCCCAGTTGATAGCGCCACAAGCCATCGTTGGCGAGGAATAGTAGTCCTGCAACAACTTGTTGTTGAGGAACAGAAGAAGACCCCAGACGTCTGTAAGGAACAAAATGACTTCGTCGTAGACATTATGGAAGTTGGGTGTAGGTTTGAGGTGTCGACATTGGGTTAGATCGGGAACTTGGGTATGGCCGATGCTGTTGTCTTCCTTTCTCGCTAGCCGTCCTCCAATTACAACTCTCAACGGCTTGTGGTAGAGTCGTCAAACGATAACGTTACGTATCGAAACGGCTGTCTTTGCAGATAAGCTAGTGAACGAGTCGATCCGATCAAATGAGGCCTATATTATACTCACCACACCATCCTCCGTTGATCCTTGCAAGCGTTATAAAATTTCGACTACCTCAGAGCTGCTCTTTTGACAGGCTTTGGGAAAGAGGAATGCGCGCGGGGGTTCTTGTACTGGTTCAGCAGGTTCGCAGCGTAGTCATGCTACTCGGACACACACTTGAAGGAGAACTTGTTGTCATCACATCATCGGAGTGTACGACAGGTGTGTTTGTTAACTGTCAAAGGATCGGTGAAAACGGGGGGTGCATCTGACCACCATCATAGCGATCAAAAGTAATTAGTACCCGCAACGATAATCCAAGATACCCATATCCGCACAACATCCATGAAGGTACTCCTACCTAATCAATTGCCTGGCACGTATCTCGGCAAGGTGTGTAGCTGATTGGCACTTGCGCAGCATGCTCTATAATGATGACTGTCCACCTTCAGCGAGTCAGAGTCCGAGTTAAGAAACCGAACTTGGTAATGTGCATAGGCATGATCGATAGGCATACCCCATCCCATCACGGGATACAGTCGTCGAGATGAAAGAAGTGTTGGTCGGTCGTTTCGAGCAGGTAGTAACAAAAAAGGTGCCAGTGGGCTTGCCTCGCTAAGTGCAACCCGACTTTTAGGTCATGTCCAAGAAATCCGCCCATTGCTCCTCTGCCATGGCCCCTCCTCAACCCTCCTCAAATCTCTGCCAGTCTCTGACACCAGAGCTCCAGTCAATCGTGATTGAGCGAACTGAGTTACTTCTACTGAAGATCGTTCGCACCAACTTCAATACGCAGTATGCGTCCAAAACCACTTCCCTAGCTGAATTTCGTGACGCCATCTCAGCCCACGGCTCCGCTTCAGATGCGGTAGTCGTAGAAGATTTCCGGCGTTGTGTCCCGCTCAGCGATTACGACGCGTACAAGCCATTCATGACCCCATTCGATAAGCACCCATGCGAGGAGGCTGAAGTCGAGAACCTCTTCGCGCCGGGTCTTCCCTTGTTCCTGGCTGTATCGAGTGCAACTTCTGGAAGGGGACCGAAGATTCTTCCAAAATATCATTGTTCTCTGCCTTATGCATACTTCGACACCCGAGGACCAACGGCTATGGTACTCTGTTATGGCTACAGGGAAGTCAAAGAAATAGAACGTGAACCTGGCCAGATAGTGAAAAAGGTTCCCGTGTCCATTGCTTCAGGTGGCATGACACGCGCAAGGCTGGGATGGACTAATGTCGATGACGATGACAGTCGGATGTCTTGGATCAGTGAGTGAAGAACATATTTCCTGTGGGCACGCTCCAACTGATTATACTACAGTACCTGGTTTCGTCGCCCCATGGGCAGCGTCCATTATCAAACACCATAAATCGCTTTTGATGGTACATGCACTCTTCACCCTCGCCTGTCAGGACCTTGATCATATTTCCATCCCATTCTCGACTCTATTCTACGATCTGGTACGACACGTAGACGAGGAGTGGGACATGTTCCTATCCTCCATCAGGAATGGCACAGTTCCTGATCTGCCAGGCGTGGGTGAGGTTCGATCTCACCTGCAAGTAAGACATGTATTGATCAACGAGCGATACAAGCAAAGTTCAAGTCGAACAGGTTCACTTGCATGCAAATCCGGATCGTGCTGCTGAACTTCGTGAAATTGGTCCTCCATTCTCGTGCGAGGGATGGGCCGCGCGTGTTTGGCCACAACTCAACACGGTAACATTTGTATGCAGTGGCCCTTTTGCTACCGTGCTTCCAAGGGCAAGAAAAACCTGGCCTTTCCCAAAGCTACAACATTTCTTATGCGTAAATCTAGGTGAAATCGATAATTGGGCGGACTATCGCCATTCGCAGTCCTGGTTATGGGTCAACGGAGTCCTTCATCGCTGTTGCCCATCGACCAGATGATCTCGATACATTCGTGCTTCGAAGCAAGGATCTCGTTGAATTTTTGGATGTCACCGCCGAGGAATCCCACGAAGACCTTCGCCAGGCAGTTGGTCTCATCTTCATTTCTGCATTCGAGACTATGGATATTCATTGATGTTTTTTTTCAAGTGGGAACTGGAGGTGGGTAAGCAGTACGAGATTGTGCTGACCACCGACGATGGCTTGTGGCGTTATCGGCTGGGCGATGCCATTGAGATCGTAGGCTTTGATGGCGACGATGGATCACCTGTTTTTGTGTATTCCGGAAGAAGAAGGTAAACTCCCTATCATTTTTTTTCGTCCCTGCGTGTACAGTCTGAGAGGACGTTTTCGGGGATACTTGTAGCTTAGCGATCCGTTTGATTGGCATGTTGGTGACTGATACTCACCTCACACCAGCCATGCAGGCTGTCGGTCCAGACGTCATGCAGGTAACTGAGTTTACCACGGTGCTCGACGACCGTGAAAGTACCCCGACTGTGGGGTACTTTGTCGAGCTCGCAGGAACGCTCGGTCTGTCCAATAAATTTCCACTGATCATGGGTTGTCTAATGAGGTCGAGCTTACAGGTCCCAACGCACATCTTGCTCCCTCGAAATTGGCCGACGGTCTCGTAGCTGCCAATACCGAATTCCAAAGGCTCCTCGATGCAGCCGCGGTCCGTTCCCCCACTGTACGTGTTGTGAGGTCTGGCACCTTTGCGGAGTATCGTCAGTGGAGGGCAGAGAAGATGGATGTCGGGCCTGGGCAAGTGAAGATGCCTGTCGTTTTACTCGATGCAACTGCTAGAGAATGGATTCTGGAGAGGGTGGTCGGAGAACTTTAACTTGGTGGCATTGGATATGAACGTTCATGACGAACTGTACTCCAAGGGATTAGGAATCAGACGCGACTGTTTCGACACTCCATCTTGCATTGCTCGTCATGTGTAGCTTCATAACAGGTTTTGGGGGTAATGCGGGGCTCGGTGCCGCTATCAATACGACTGCAGTTTCCCATCCAGTGCTGTACGTGCACTTTCTTTTCCGCCTTCTGCATATATGCTGAGTACATGTAATTGATATTCATTAGCGTGCCACTACCACTGGTCTTGTTCTGTCGGGTTTCGGGCTCTCGGATTTCTGGTTCTCGCTGCTTGCGCACACCCTCTTCCCTGGGGATACATCCGCCTTCCTATTAATCCTCGCTCTCGGAACAACTATCCCGATGTTCATATGTCTGTTCATCGTCAAGCCTGTTTCTCTGCCTCTGATGAGTTTGAATGGGCGGCACGAACACACGATCGAGGGCTACGAACCCATCCCGAGCGGAGATGCTGTCGTCTTCATTGGGGAATCACAGGTAGCGTTAGATCCAGAGTAGATGCTGAGGACGACGCAGATTCTGCGCCGCTCCTATCACACGAGCGGGAACATAGCTCGTACCAAGTCCCCGCTCCGCCCTCCAAATTAAACTCTCCGGCGAGTTTGCACCGTGAAAGAAGTGTCGGTGATAAGGATGGGTTACCGGACATTCATGGAAAGCGACTGTGGCTCACTCCAGACTTCTACCTTGCCTTCATGATCATGGCCATATGTGGGTAGTTATCGCTATGGATCTCTGAAATCGACGCTCACACTCCTTTCCGTAGGTAGTGGCACTGGTCTCATGTGTCAGTGTATTTTACATTGTTAAAACTGTTAAAACTGAACAACTCATTCTCCCTCGGTAGATATAAACAACGTCGGCTCAATCTCGCAAGCGCTTTACGCCAAAACGCATACAGTCTATGATGATGCTGAAGCTTCCAAGTGGCAAGCCGCTCAGATATCTATTCTGAGCTTGGAGAACTTCGCAGGACGTGTTCTAATTGGTGGTTTCCATTTGCGCTACGAAATCATATGCCAGCTCTTCGTGCTACATCACAAGAATCGAGCACAGTGAATGGACAAGTCCAGTAGCACGCCAACAGCCGTTCAGCTGGTTGATTTGCACTTCGTTTGTAGAGTTCTCGCCAAGGCGAGCAATGCCGCACCACCCAGGATATTGACCTATGAGCCAGATGAACTTCAGAATAGCTCTAAATGTTTGTTTGGAATGAAAGGTCGACTTACCCCACTAAAGATGATTGGTCTTGTCCATGAATATGTTGGAGGACTGAGCAATACTCCGGATATTGGCTCCCCGGCGAGGAGAGAGAAACTTGCAACAAAGGTCATAAAGCCGATACGTGTCCTAGCATCAGTGCATCAGTGCATGAACCTTGCCAAATTTTTGACCTGAATGATGAACTTACCCAACTTCTCCGATGTTTCGCGAGAACGCTGCTGACGCTGGCGCAGTCAGGGAGATGACTATTGATCGCTGAGTCCCTTTTCAAATTTCGGTGAGGGATGAGATGACTTACATCCACCACTGAAAAAGCCGAACAAAATCGCAAACGCCACTACCCCGCCATTGGAAGTTGCGCCAAGCATTGCAAATACCAGTCCACCTGCGACCACGGTAACTGGAATGATGACTAAGGTGATGAACTTGTTCAAGAGAAGGAAGGTACGAAAGTTGTGAGCCTTACCATTCGATGCGCTCCACATGTCCGCAGAGATCATTAGGACAATCCTTCCGAAGAAGCCCGCAGCGTTAAGAATTGCAACCTAGCACATATGATCAGAGACCAACAAAACAGGTCTTTCAACTCAAACCTATGTACCACATAGCTTTCGACGATGCTAGATACGTGGTGTTCAGCTGCGAACAGCTGAATGTAGAACACTATGCAAGATTCAGATCTCGTTGAGTACATAACGATGAACTTACTTGGAACGAAAAGGCCCCAAAATGTCGCGGCCATCCTTCAAGGACATCGGCATGTGAAGAATGCGTTGAGAATATTCAACCTTCACCTACCCTGCAAGGCAGACCCAAAATGGTCCATCGGTCAAGATGTTTCGCATGTTCACGCGAACGTCATGTTGATTTAGTTTTTCTGGCGGAAGCCGCGTCCGCATTATAGCATTGGCGATTATCAAGAGAATGAGGTAGGTGAAGGACACGATTCGTACCCCCCATGCGAAACCGACCCGCCCATTGAAGAAATGGTTGATCATAATGGGGTAGGCTACAGATCCCACGGAACTCCCTGCCAGTGGTGCAGAGTCAGTAAAACACGGTGCAAGTTGCATGGTACGCACCGCTCAAAATAATACCCATCGCTAGCGCACGTCGTCGTTTGAAGTAGTGTGCTTGGATGGAAAGTGTAGGCAAAAAGAGGATTCCCATTGCTATTCCCATCCCAAATCCTTGAGACAGAAGTATCTGGTAGAACTGATGTGGTTGCACGAGGGACAGCACTGACAGCCTAGTAAGCACTGGTACACAACAATATGTCCAGAAACCTACTGAAAGACGAAAAGACATAGAGCAGGAAGGCCAACAACTGTCTAAACCATCCATCATCAAAGAGCTGTCAGGTGTGTCAGTCCATGGTATGACACGACATGAACCGAGAGGCGTACCTTGCCGCTCAATAGACCACCGGAAAAGGACAAAAATGTCTGCACGGATCTGAAAGGTGGTTATCTAAGCACTGAGGCATGGAAAGCTATCAGGTGCAAAGACTTGCCCAATCCAAGCAATGTCAGATGTGGAATACTCTGTGAGCGAAACTCGTGTATAATAATCTTGATAGACACCGAAGGACTGCATGGTGCCTGTACAGATGTTAGCCTCCATTGGCAAAAAACCACAATTCATCATCCCCCACCGGATGTGCAGACGACAACCATGAACCTGGGATCAAAATCAGACAAGAGAACATGAACTCGTGGCACAAACTAACCCGCCAGCAACGGTCAGCCAAGCTTGTAGACCACCCTCAGGAAATGTGATACTTCGAGCGGGCGGTTGCTGGGTCAGTCTGTCTGATCTCGAAGGAGGAGAAACATTCTTATCCTCTGAAGATCCTGTCACCATAGCACTCGCCATAAGGTACGCTGGTGCCATATTGCTCATCAAGGTTTCGGTATTCCCGGCCTCTGCTTCTTTGTCCGAGCCTCGGCGAGGGAAGGGATGATGAGTGCAACAGCATTCATCAGGATGGCATCAAAATACCGTACTCCATCAGGAGGACAGTGTGTAACGTTATCGCTTGACGCCGTCTACCGCACACCTTTGAGAGCTGTGATTGGAGGATGACTAGCAAAAAAGGGAATTTACAGCATACTACGGGCAAGCTTCCTGACCTAACCTATATATGGAGCGAATAATGTAGCATTATGTTCGGCTAGTTTTCTAGATGTCGTTCCACAACACTTTTGTCAAAGAGGCCCTCATTGGTCGGACAGACTGTAAGCGACTCCAAAAAGAGTTAAGCGGCTTAGCCGAGCTCATTGAGCACTCATCGATCGAGCGCTTATGATTTCCAGTCTAAGTGACTTTAATGGAAGAAATTCACAAGTTAGATTCACGGCCCCCTTCCCCCCGGCCACCAGTACTTTCTTCAATAAGTAATTGATAGCAAGTTAATTCAAACCCTCGAATTTCTGGGGCTCGAAATCACTAGTAAATAAGCGAACCAGTCCGGCCCTACAGAAAGCGTGCTGTCCATTCAAGCGGGTCGCGAAGTCCTACTGTGAGTGCTCTCCCCCAAATTGAATAAAAACTTGAGAGATAGTTCTTCTGGTGTCTGAAATCTTGTGGTGGGAAGTTTTTTTACATAGCATCATTGAATCGGTGAAAAATCCGTATACACAGCTTCCCGTTCTGTAGAGGAGCATGCAAAAAAGTGCAGTCATAAGCACTATTGAATCTGCATCACCAAGGCGCGATCTTGACACTTCCTAAGCCCGTGGTACTTGTGTCCTCGGTATGTATGTCCTGGATTATTTCGATAGCAACCGGAGGATGCGTAGGATATTGATTGCTTTGGGGACCGCTACGCGGTGTCGAAGAGAGTGTGGTTGGTTGATGATACGTCTTTTCAGTGGACAATCCAAGCCCAACACGAACGATGATAAGAGAGAAAACAATGCCCTGTTCAAGAATTTAGTCGTTGGGAGCGATTCTCGCATGTGGATAGCTCACGATGATTTGGGCGACCTGCAATAGTTGGTCAGCAAGGCCTCCCAGTACCTGGAACCGAGACTACATACTGCATCAAGCATGAGGTACTGCGCAAAGCTGTTGCTGAGGTATAAAGAGAGCAGTATTATCAGGCAAGCCGAGTATATCGCTCCCGATTCGATGATCACGATCGCCGCCGAGACCACGTTTCTACTGCTGATCGCTGTGTTAGCACGACGGTGAATCCATAAAATGTGCATCGCGATCAGGGCTGTGAGGCAGTCATTAGGGTATGGCACAGAGTGAGAGAGGGATGAATATGTACATGTACAGGAAAAGTTGGTGAAAAGCGTGAGGCTGAAAAACGACACAATCCAATTTTGAAGTTCCGTGATGAATATTGGCTCTGTGGGAGATGCGCGAGCAAGTCCTTGGAGAGCACCTATAGCCACACCTAGAAACTCACTCGTCAGGAACATGACAACATGTGCAAACAAGTAACGTACCGATACTGGCGATGAAACAGATTGAGATAGGGAAGACAACTCGCTTATCCCCATCCCAGACGAGGTAGAGCCGATATAGCTTGAAAACATCCGAGGTCAGAAGTCCGGAACGCCTACAGGGAAAATTTATTCATACCACAAAACCATCTCCAACGAGCGTCTGAGCTGCATAAGCTGTGCTCTTGAGGGAGTACAACCCAGTATTGACTTGGCCGAGGTACATATTTGCATCTGTGCGAATGATAAATGCCTCGAGAAGTCTTTGTATGTCCGCCGCAACATGCTACAGTGCAAATCGGCTGGGTAATCGGTGTATGTGAAGTGACCACATTCAAACTCACTACAGTCGCCAATACAAACATGGCGACAGATGCGCAGATCATTGGCTTGTTTCTCTGTTGACGAGAGTTTCTTCGTCTGAGCAAGATGAACGTTGAGGCAGAGAATAACACCCCAAAAACACCTATTGTTCTGTCGACATAAAGTCGAGAACTGAGTTGTACCACCTACCATAGAGAAAGCCTTCAACGAAAATCGAAACAAGGGCACTTTTGGGGAGGCTGATAGCCATTGTAAACTTGGAAGTCGAGTGCTTGGTGATCAAAGGTCACCAACGGCCTCCTTTTCAAAGCTTAAGGCCACTCCAGAAGAGTAA
>JBBPRF010000161.1:0-46898 GCA_038092875.1 Lanmaoa pseudosensibilis
ACGTCCTTCACGTGTGTTAGTAGACCGTTTCCTGGAACAGATGGAATGGCGGACCTGAGTGGTACAATCACATTAGCATGAGGTTCCTTGCTCATCAGTTTCTCCATGACTACATCCTGTTCCCCAACACGCTCGAGATCTTGCCACGCCATTTTCAACGCCAGCAGCTTGCCCTTGTCTTGGAAATCCACGACACAGAATACCGTCGTCCCCCGTCCACGAATCGAGCTGGCTGTGAACAAGATCCCCAAGCACTCGTAGCCATATACAGCGACCGGGTAGAAGACGAATCGATTTACTTCAACGACGCTCTCACCAGTCTTGCGTTTCTTCGATTGCGTCCCCTCGTCGCCGTCATCCGCGATCTCGGAGTGAACCCTCTTCGAGGATGTAGAAGAAGACACGATTGCATGTCGACAGAGAGCAGCCGAAGCACTACGGGGGCGGGAAGAGGCAGGCAGTGCCACAGATCCAGCTTGAGATGTTGCCGCTCGCGAAAGAGGAGTCGGGACCGAATACACTTGACTTTTCCTAGTTCGACGCGAAGTAGCTTTTGAAGTTCCTGCGTTCGATCCGACCGAATGGTAGGTAACATTTTTGGCCGTGCAGGCCTGTTCCTTCCCTTCTAGCTGCACGTCCGGATTGTGGCCCAAGTCAACCTTATCCGCCAATGCGAGACCAAGCAGGATCCGTATGAACTCGACGCAACCACGACCATCCGAAAGCATCAGCTCGAGACGTTCAGTGCCACTACCCTCTCCACGCAAGAACACTGCCTTGTCCTTTGTGATCGCCATCCCGAGTACATAATACACCCACGGCTGTGCCCTCTTCAAGCCTCGTGCGTACCGTTGCATCTGTTCGACCCCAGCAGCCAGATCCCTGTTCTTCGACTCGCCGACGAGGCGCGAGGCTGTGAAGTTGACATACCTGGAATCGACGGTCTTGAAGTCATCTGTAAACGCTTCGATGGGCAACAAGAGGAAGTCGGGTCGCATGTCCTCTCCGTCGGGTTCATATGATAGCGGCATAGCGTGATATTTGTCCTCTGGAGCCGCAAAGCGATGGCGTAACGTCGGGTTCGCTATGGAGAGGTTGGGCTTCGCGAAGGCGAAGGCACGATCGGTGATGTTATTAAGGAACGAGACGAGTTCGTCTTCACTGAGAGGTTCTGTTGGGAACGTGGTCCACCTGAATGAGTATGCCTTCGTTTTCTGCTTCCCCTTCCCCTTCGTAGCGGTAGACGAGGATTCTGGCTCCCCGTCGTTACTTTCGGTATTCGGTTGAATGCAATCGTGTTCATCGGCGTCCTCAAACGCTTCCTGAATGGCCGTTTGAACGTCATCGGATTTCGGGTCGAGGGGGATATTGGGATCGTAGTTGTGACGCGGGCCCGTCAGTTCGAAAACTTGGACGACCCTATCGTTGATGAGTTGGCGTAAAATATCCCTCGCCAACTCGGTCGACACTATGTGTCCTAAAACGTGATCTGCGAGATCATGCATGAGGTACCGCGCCTTGGCCAGCTCGTGGGTAATCGCTTCATCTACTGGAGTCCGGGTATGTGTCTGGCCTGGATGGCGATTGGAGGCTGACTTTTTTAGAGGGGAAGGGTTGCTTATGGTGCGGACGGGCACAACCACTCTGCTATCTTCGCTGTGTTTGCAATCCTTCATGTTTCGCTGAATGTATGGTATCGTGAGCTGGGAGGACGGGTCGAGTGCAACAAGTGAGCGACGTACGATGATGTTCGCGATCCTCGCGTATTGTGTCGCGTCTGTCTCGGCGATGGTGACATTAGCATGCGTTATCAACATCGTAGCAGCCATTGCGCAAAGTAGAAGAACACAGAATGAGGATGATCAGTGTTCTAAGTGGCGGTAGCAAAAATACAGGTCTTACTGTCACAGGGCCAGGCTTAGTTCGCGTCTTATGCCCACCCAACACGATGTGGACGCGTGCCTGCTTGGTGGCACTGATTGTCTTTGGTGGACAGACAATAGAATGTGGTGAGGCACACGCTCTCTGTGGATGCTGTGACGACGCGCCCACAACCAAGTTACCTAATTTGGAGATACAGCCCCTAAGACTGTCAATTTCCACTTGATGAGCATCGATGCAGTCGTGCTTTGCTCAAGCCCGCAGTTACCTAGGGACGCAGCTGGTTTGTTTTTACAACATTTTTACATAGGATTCAATATGGTGACAAATTCACATCTGTCGTAGCAACAACTCGAAGTCGGGGCGATGGCACGCTCGCCTAACTTATAGTTCGCTGCAATGAAGTACTAGACCAACGGTCGAGATGATAGGCACACCCACGAACAAGACTGCTAAGCCACTCATGTATAGTGGACCCGATTCACTGTCTAGTATCACATCATAATACAGTGAAGTTGAAGTAAACGTAGGACAACGGAATTTCGGAAAAGAGACCGTGATACCCGGACAGACGGAAGGATCCTACCTCTCAACGGGGTCTCGTCAACATTATCGCCTATAATTCGACGAGCACTCGTGATAGTCGAGAATTTCGAGACGGATGTGCTCCAGCGTTCCAGCTCCTCCATGAGTCGGAGAGACAATGAAAAAATTGCATACCCACCGCCAACCGAGCTTCCTCACGACTTGCCTGCTGATCAGGGAAACGAAATTGCCAGATCATTTCCGCTCGCTCTCTGCCACTGGCAGTGCCAAAGAGGACATAAGGGGGTAACCCTTACGTACAATCGCGCATCACCACAACCCGAATTCACTCACCGGCGTGGCGTCATAACGCGTATTCAATCAGACCCCGCAACTTTATCCACACGAGCACGCCGGGCCCCGGTCCAAGGGAGACCAAACGGTGGTCACAGAGAGATAAATGGTGTCGAGAAGGCCGAACGCGAGCGCACACGTTCAGACGCGTCAGTTCACCGCTAGCCAGGTCCGATCCGACTGACATACACGGAAACCTAGCAAAGAAATCTGAGTATATGGCAAGGTACATGAATATTATGAGCACCATTTCGGGTTAGATCTAGCGCCCATTACGAGCGCTGGGGTGGACGAATAGTTCCTCAATTGGTTCTGTCGCACTTGTGATGTCGTCACAAGGTGACGGCCCTAAAACTACCATGCGATGGTCTACAGGCACTGTTTTTGGACAGTAACACTGAGCATGCTGGCATCCGATGGATGTGAAGTGAAAACGCTGCCAAACGCCTGTGATGACTCTAGGAAGGGAGCTTTAAATGGGTTTCCTGGGGGTCTGTCGTGTTACTACTCCATCATTGAAAGGAACTGACGGGCTCACGTTAATAGGCAGATATGTCGAGGTTGAAGTACTGCAAGATAGTGAAACCTGTCCGACAGTGTTCCATATGTTTGAAGCACGTGACACGACGTAAGCTGATGTGGGATCGTCGCAAAAACGTTTGATAGACTCCCACTGTGGCCACACATTATTAGGTTCCACTACGCTTCATCTGCATATGGCGGTATGTGAAAACACCCTTTTTCTTCTCAAATCTCACACTCAATGGAATCGCTCTACCAGAGCCATGAAAGACCACTAAGCATCGTATACAGCGCTTACGCCAAATTCACTCACCGAGAGTTGGTTCTCTTCCTCAAAGTTCGCAACTTGCCCACGTCTGGTGCAGATCCAGAGCTGGTATCTCGATTATCGCACCATGACTTCCACACATATCACTTCCCAACCGCATCGGTAGAGAGTCTGACATCTTCTGATTCTGTCGAGGACGTAAAACCGGATTCGGAGTCGCTCCAACCACACACACCAGACCTCCCAATCGAGATCTTGGCAGAAATTTTGGATCATCTAGGCAATTGGCCGCTCTGTCGTGCCCTCGGAGTGCCCACTTCTCTGCCAGTACCTCACGAGTGGAGCGCCGCAGGTGCCACTGATCTCGCCATGCTCACTGGCTCAGTGCCCCTCATTCGGGCCTCCGATCCTGCCCTCAACCTACCTACGCGACTCGGTGCTGCTTCTGCCGTTCGCTTTGGGTATGTTAACGTGCTCGAATTTTTACTCAAACAGCACCGGCCCATCTTTTTGTCTGTCTTCGGGGACGACTTGATTCCGATTATAGCATCAAAGCACGGTCGCACCGCCGTGCTTGCATGGTGGAAGCATGGCTTCGAGCAACACCCCGAATTGGTGCTCCCTCCAAAGAGAGGCACCATCGCCGAGGCTATAGACATCGCCTCGCGCAACGGAAAACTTACCTCCCTCGACTGGTGGGCCGCTTCTGGTCTCCCTCTTGAACATACCGAAGCCGCTCTGGAGCAGGCGAGTTCAAAGAACCACATCGCCATCCTTGACTGGTGGAAGCGACAGCATCAGCAGAGCGGCTTACCTCTCAAGATTGGTCGTGTCATGGACATGGCCAGTGCGGCTGGGCATGTTAGTGTACTCGAATGGTGGGCGACGTCACAGCTCGAGTATCAATATGACCGCCATGTGATGCAGCACGCGAGTTGTCTTGGGAAGGTTGATGTTTTGGAATGGTGGTTGGGGAGTGGACTCCAGGTTGCTTTCGACGGAGAGGCTCTCACCGGAGCGACGCGTCATAACCGCAGCGAAGTCCTTGAGTGGTGGGATAAGAGTGGGCTTACTATTCAGTATCGAATGTGCGACATCGAGGAAGCCTTGGAAGAGGCTATTGGTGGCGGGGACAAGGCGAGGCAATGGTGGAAGAAGAAGGGAGTTGACTTCAACGCGAATGACAAGGAGTGGATGAAACTTCAGAATTTGAACTAATGACGAATTTTGACCTTCTTCACTTCCCAAGCAGACTCCACAGAACATCGGTGTCTAACAGTTACTTACTACCTTTGTAAATATCCATACTTCATGCCAGTGCCGCTCGGGTTTAGTCTTGCAATGTATTTTACGGGATAATACAGTGGATGTGGGTACAATTTATTCTTGAACAAGGATCTCGTACAGAGGGTGGCCCTGCCGAATGCCCGGTGAAATGAACAGTTGAAGATACAGCAGATGTAGATCATACAGCTTCGCTGCTATCATCCCTCATGAAGATGCCTGCGAGGACAATAAGCGGTAAGATCATCATTGACGCGAAGCCTACGTACTGTCCCAGCACTTTGTTCATCCGGAACATGTCGATCTTGTCGACAGCAAAGACAGCACGGAGCGCATCGTCACAAATAATTTCCTTCTTGTTCAATGGGTTTTGAAGCTGGTGTTGACGGATATATTCCCATAACTTCTTGACGACTTGTGGACGGGACAGCTTCTCCACGTTGAGCACCGCGGACAGTGGAGCACTACGAAACAGTAAAAACAGTCAGACGCAGCACATCGAGTGCAAAACGGTACGTCGCGTCACCTGAGCGTGTATTCTTTGGCGAACCCACCCTTCGCAGCACCCCGCTTCTTTGGCTTGGCCTCGCCATCCTCGTCGCCCTCTCCCCCCGAGTCGACCGTCTCAGCACTCTTCTTTGACTTTCGTTTCGCTTTCCGTGGACTCGACGCGCCAGCGGCCGACGAAGCACCCCGCCTCGACCGACTGTTGATTTCCGTCGACAGCTTGCGCGCCAACACCGCATCGCTCTCCTCCACGCTCTTCTTCCCCTTTTTCTTCTTCGGCGACTTTGTCACCGCGTCCTCGGCCTCCCCTGCATCCTCGCTCGGTTCGGTAGGCTGCGGCTCGTCTCCCTCACCCCCCTCCTCATCCCCGTCCAGTTCATCTTCCCGTTTCCGCTTCGACCCCCCACTCGACGCAGCCCGATTGACGTGCTCGAATATCCGAGAAATGACTTGATCGACGTCCGCGCGCCGGGTTTTCAGCACTTCGGATGTCAACCCGAGAAAGGCATATTGCGGGTCTCCGAGAAGCGTTTTACGGACGCGTTTTGCGCTAATCGTGAAGAGGTCCGTACCGGGTGCGGTAAGAATACGCGTGATGGGTTCTTCGAGTGCTTCTAGGTCGAGGCTCATCGTGTTTCGTGTACAGAAAACGCGGGGAAATTCGGGCACGACCGGGTAGTATGTATGTCAATGGCCCAGTGAAACGTTTGTGTCCAAGCCTCGTGACGGGGTAGACGAGGGTGTTAGCCTGAGGGAATGTATGATCACTAGCGGGTACTTGAAGCAGCTCAACGTCGTTGTCGTCGTTGAACACCACGCGCGTCGACCGCGCCCCATCAAAAGGATCAACAAAACGCTGCCAGCTCACCAAGCAAGACCAAACAAGGCTTGTAACGTCGACGCCCTATGGTACATATGTGCCCATTATTCAACTGGCCAATAGATATATATAGGCTCGAGGATCTCCCCATTATCGCCAAATCAACCAATCTTGTCGTGCAGGGTCACCAGGCGGAGGAAATACCCCGTGATTCTGCCGCTGCTCTCCCGGTTGTTCCTGTTCTCGCCGCGCGCGCTCCACGATCCGGGTCCGGATGTAGATCAGGATCGCAACGGCCACACAGAGACCCACAAGCAACATCGTCTCCGCGAACTCGTCCGCAACCTCTTCACCCCGGTGTCCACCCCGCAATGCCGCATCAAAGTAGTCGTCGGGGCCAAAGTCACCGTCCCGCTCATTTTCGGCGTTCCTCCTGTCCCTTGCCCACTGAAACGAAGATGGACCCGGTCAGCCAATATCTACGCGACGAGTGTTCAACAGACCTGAACAGGGTCCTCCTCGTCTTCGCGACGGGCTTCGGCTGTCCTGCGTCTATGAAATTCTTCTCTGGCTTTCCCCATGTACCATGAACCATCATCCCGGAATCCGTCCTCCAGTTCCTCTGTGGTAGATATAACCCGTTCATCATTCTTGGGATCGGGTTGTACAGAAGCAGCATCAATTTCCCGCTTCGAGTCCGCCCTTTCCTGGAGAGATACTATGAATGTACGCTTGTCAGTGCTAGGAGCGATGAAGTAGCGTAAAGGAAACATTACATTTATCTTCGTCGTACCCCCATAGAGAAAGACCGTTTTGCCCACCCTGTAACGTATGCCAAACGCTTCTGGCATACAATTTAATTAAGGACAACAACACGGGAAGGTATGCTTCGCTATTCGTTTCCAACGCTTGATCATAATGTCGCTTTGCGAGATGGAAATCCTGCCGCGAAAATCAATATGAATCCGGCTCGGTCTCCCGAGCATCATCGCTCACCTGAGGTATGCCCACGCCGTTTTCGTACATCCATCCCAAGTTCCACATCGCGAGCGCGCTCAGCTGCGTGTCCGCTGCACTCTGGTAATACTTGGCCGCCTTTTCCCAACGAACCGATTCTGGTTCGTCTGGCACGCCAAGCCCATGGTAGTAATAGTCTCCAACTTTGACTAACGAGTCGATGTTACGCTGCGCAGCAGAGCGCGTCCACTGAGTCAGCGCGAGTCGTGCAGTATCGTTGGATGCTTCAATGGGAGCGAAGCGCGTCAGACGCAGGATACTCCTGTCTACAAAGGACAGGCGATACGTCAGCTCCGAGCCATGGCCGATGGACCAATGATTAGGACTGACCTTGGTCCAAGACATACGCGAGGTTGTTTTGGGCCACTTCCGAACCTCTCTCCGCTGCGATCCACCATTCGAGAATGGCCATTTCTTTACCACGCGCGGTGCCGCTGTTCCAGGCAAACTCAGCATCGTCGACCAAGTCCTCATCCCAAATCCCACGTTCCGCGACAAGCTTGTAAAACGAAACAGCGTTCGCGCACGACCCGGCCACATAGCCTTGGGGAAGTCCAGCGGTGTGCATATTCATCGTATGGATCTTGGCGAGGTAAAAGTGAGCTTCGAACGGAGATCCGTAGCGAATGGCCGTCTCAAAGTAAGTCCCTGCGAGCTTGATCTCGCCCCTGCCTTGATTCGAACATGAGATCGTTCAGCTCAAAATGTCTCACACGCACGTACCATAGTGGTGTTTCCCAATGTTGACAAGTGCTTCTGCCAACTCTTGCCCCGCCGCATGCGAAAAGTATCCGATCGCCTTGCCAATATCTTGGCGTCCTTTGACCAAGCCGTCTCGCCACATGATTCCCAATCCATTATGACACTCCCGATCACCATATTCCGCTCCGCGCTCAAACCACATCATCGCCATCTCATAGTCCCGCTTCACACCCTCTCCACGCAGGTACATCCTCCCCAAGTAAGCAGCACTTTTCGCTGCCCACCCGGGTTGGGTGATAACCTCAGCCTTGTCATTTAGGGCGTTGTGCTGGAGTGGATTGAGTGGATCACGAGGCCAAATTTGACGCACAATCCTGAGAAAGTAGGATCGAGCGAGACTGAAATCTTGACCGATGCGCCCAACGCCTTCGGAACCAGAGCCGATTCCACCCGGGGTCGCGTAGATACTCCCCTGATAGAATATCTTGCCAAGCTTGTACGCAAAGTCCATTTCGCCGCGATCGGCGTTAAACTGGAGAGGACAGGCTGAATCAAAACATTCGGTGCCATGGCACGAAAAACGTACCATGTAGTACTCGAGAAGATCCTCCCATGTTTCGCCTGCAGCCTGAGCAAAACCTGCTTTTACGGCTGGCTTCACAACATTGAGCCCTGTCGACGCAACGCTGGCGCCCGGTCCATACACTCCGCCGGCCAAATCGGAAAGCCGTGTATGTGTGTAGGGTAAGGTAAGACCCCCCGGCGGGCCTGACAAGAACATCTCCATGGCTGTCAATACGTGTCAATAGATCGTACGAACCACACGATACAGGTTAAATACTTACCGGTATCAGCAGCAGCTTCGTACCATTCCACAGCCCGTGAACAGTCTTCTAATGTACTAATACCACTCCAGTAACGGTATGCGAGTGCCATTTGCGCGCCTTTGTGTCCTCCCTGTGCGGCAAACGTGTAATACAGCATAGCTTTCGCCTGATCCACCGGTACCGTGTCTGCGTACCCTGTGGCGTGGAAGAACGCAAGGACTGCTTGCGAAGACGCGTTTCCAGTTAATGACGCATGTGTAGAGAAATACGAGTACGCAAGCTTGGGGTCAGACGTAAAGTAGACATTTGGCGGGAACTGTGAAGAACGTTTCCTCGATACAAAGTACGACATGAAATCCGATAAAAAGAACGTACCAGGGACAGACGAGCGAGAGTGTACAGTGCATCCGTATTTCCGAGCTCTGTGGAATACTGAAGCAAATCAATAACCTTGATTGCTTTGCCACGTATCTCCTCGTCCTTTTTACGTGCGGCTGCGGCCGAACTATCCGTCCAAGAGAAAAGTTGAAAAGGATAAAATTTTTGATGAAGCTTAATCACTATGCGGATGGCACGACCGATGGGACCTTGACCCTGAGCGCTGGGCAGATAGGATGAGAGGAATGACAATGGTTGTGAGGTGCTTGATTGTGAGAATGGGTCGTGGTCATAAGGTGGTGAATGTGCAGTGAGATTGGAGAGGGTTATCATTGCAAGCTTAAAGGCATGAGTAGCTATTTGAATGTTAACCGTCGTGTGTAATTTCAGGGGACAAGAATCAAACCTTCGGTTGCCTGTTCAGCGTCAGCCAGCACGCGTTGAGGTGTCTGTAAAATGGTGTGGTCAATGATACTTTACTTTCAAGTAAAACCAGCTAATGCGAAGGTAATACGCGTGGACTTACGGGTGTCTTACGAACATTATGGGCACCGAATCCAGGTGTGGGGTCGGATTGTACCTGACAGAACGCATTCGTAAGGAAGACAGACGAACATTGAGTGCCTGTCTTACACTTTGAACAGAGAATGATGCTTCTGGCTGTGCAGAGACAGAGAATGCAGCCAGCGCGACGAGCCCAAAGGCCAGCCACGCAGCTCGACGTGTTCGTGTTCTACGACAGGTAGTCATGATGGTAGACACCACCAAAATGCAGTCCAACGCCTGAACAGCCTTCAGAAAGACGAAAGGTGAAAGTTGTAACCAAAGGTCGTCGTAGACCACAGACAAGTGATAGTCTAGCCCCAGTAAAGGTTGAATTAGATCGTGTGGACACTGAGAGCAGTCAGCGACAAAGCCGACGGTAGTTTGCACTGCCACAGACCGAATGTAGACCTGCCACGTTTGCTCTTCTTGTGCACAATCTTATCTGACCCCAGCTGGAATGTCAGCGGAGGCTGCGGAGCATCGAAAATTGGATTCAGGTAAGTACGGGATCTAGCTGTTTTAACCAAGAGATGTCGAGTTCGCTGGCGAGGTATCCTGCCATTAATGCCCGGCCGAATCGAGTTCGACTCTTGCCGATTCTGAAGGCTGGTGAAATGACGCTCGCCCGTCAATGCTAAACCAGCATTCAGGGAGCTCTCTGCGATCCCAGCTGCAGCTTGTACTATCGACGTCCCTGATTTTTTCTCAGAGACCATCTGTGTAACAGCCTCAGCGCCAAGACACTTCTCGCTCGATTTGATGTGTCTGCGCACGTAGTCGTATTTGCAAAGACCATATCATAGTTCGAACAGCGCCAGTTGATATCCAGATACTTGGCGAGGCGTCGCTGCAGACTGCTGAGCTCGAGTTTCTCCAGACACCCCACCTGCTGTGACGCCAGTCACTATAGAGCCATGGGCTACACGGACATGTGTCCACACCTCCTTGCTTACTCCTTCGATCCATTTCCCACATGGTTGTTTTTCGGCTGCCTCCCAGCTACACTGATTCCGTGAGGAGGTATGAAAAACGTTCGTGATGAGTCGTAGCTGTGCAGACTTGGTTCTGTTCAGGTCTGCACAGGATACTGCGCGTCGAACCGATGCGACATTGCAAGCGCCTGTACTGTATATTGGCGGACTCGGACGCGGACAGAAAAGGCAAAAATGACACCGAAAATGGACCACACGACGATGTGGGTATTTCACTTGGGTCCGTGAAAAGGCGATGGTCACTGAGTGATCGCAATAGTTGACTTGTAGCGCGCTCGTCAGCTCTTGCGCTCAGACATCGGTCAGCGCAGTCGGAGAGATGGCCGCGAGACGATATACGTCCATGATAATGACGGACGTTTAAATCCGCTGCCCTTCTGCTCGTTATAGGAGGGGATCCCAAGATTCTGGCCAAGAAACCTCAGGAACTGAAGCTTGCGTGGAGCTGCTCTAAAGAGGGTTGTCGTTTCTTTCCAAACTCCAACCCCGAATTGCAACTTGCACATATCTCGTTGAGTGGACGGTGAGTAGTTGCCTCGATGGCTCCCGTCCGAGTCCATTATGGTGGTCGCCTCTCCGAAGAAGAAATCGTCAAGAGAAGACTCTAGATGAGAGAAGTAGGTCATCTTGCCATGCATTGCGCGATGAGCCAGGAGTCCATGGCCAGGATATGTCGGCTAAAAGGATGGTGATGTATACGTGAGCTGGCACTTAGTGGAACTTACCTTTATGCTGTAATTTGGTCTCGTCCCACGACAAGGGCTGCGGGGGCCAGCAGGGCAACCGTTTTTACTCCACCGGCATCATGAAGCACTGGTTCAGGCTGACCAGAAGTGGGTGATTGCAACATGACTCGAGCATCTATCTCCGTGTGCATGCCGGTGGGGTTTGGCTTCTCACTGGCAGCCTTTAGAGCTTGTCCAGAGCTTCGCCGGGTAATTCCTAGAGTGTCTGGTTTGAGACTAGAACAAACCCATTTTCGTCGGCTCTACACAAGTTTATCGGAACGTAACCCTGCACAGGTGAAAAAGACCAACAAAAGCATACAGAATCCATGGTGCGGTATGCCTGATGCCGCATCCACTACCCCGACGAACAAATTACATTGTCCGGTGGCAACAACAGTCAGCATATCCTACTAAATCGGACACAAAGCGTATCGAGAGATAAAAGCACCATACAAGCACCTCCGTATCAGACAAAAAGAAACCTACGTCTCAGAGATCAAATTCCGATATGCACGAACACGATCCGCTTCTCCAACGGCACTTCCTCGGCTGATTCCACCACTGCGACGTTCAACGCCGCTGCCGCGTGCTCAAAATCAATCACCGGTTGTCTGAACATTTCCCTGTAAAACCGAGTGACCACCTCGTGCGCGGTCGAATCGTCTACCCTCCACATCGTCCCAATTACCCCATTGAATCCAACAAACTGCATCCCAGCCGCGAGGTGAAGCACCTCGTCCGGAGTGGACTTGTCCCCCACCGCCGTGTGGCATGCAGACAAGAATGCGAACTCGGAATGGGTGTAGCGTTCCTGGATGATACGCATGAGCGTGAGCGGCCCGTCTCTCATCGCGAACCATGAATCGAACGGCTTCATGGCATGCTGTGAACCGTGGCAGGCGAGATGAACCCAACGGTGGTCTCGGAATGCTTGTACAGCGCCTTCGATGGTGGCTGCATCGCCCGTGATGGTCTCGAATGACACGTCTGGAGGCATGCTGGTCTCGTTCTGAATCCTCTGAATTTCGTGCTCCACCTCTGGTAGTTCCCGTAGCTGTGAACCTGCACTTGGCTGGGCTTGACCCACGGCTGCAAACGAAATCAGGTTCACAATTCCAGAGGCGCCGCCGACCTGCTGAGAACGAGCACGCTCGCGCGCACGAATGAGAGCCGAGAGGGAGGGTGCGTATGAGGAGATGTAGATATCCATCAGATTCTTCTTGTCCTTTCGATACGGACCTGCAGCATGGAGCGGGAGAATCGTGAACTTAGACGCTGGACACCACCAGAATCGCGAGCCAATGGGGAGCCGAATGTCATTTTGGAGAACCGTGACGATCGGTTCGACCACGATCGTCCACAGCTCACGCAACGATCGCTTGACCCATAACTCTCTGTTTTGTCCATACGCATGCGGGTCCTGGATAAGCTCGGAGAATTGCGAACATAGTTGAACAACATCGTCGAGCGAGCAATCCAAGGGTATGTGAAGAGGTGGCCGAGTGCGGAGAACGATTAGAGCGTCGCATGTGTATTCGCTTGCGTTCAGGATGATTACAGGACCACATTCCGCAGCTTGTTGCAGGTATTCGAGACGCGGAGGCAAGAGGAATCGTGAGAACCCATCCTGATCCCGAATTTCGTCCACAACAGATTGCCATTCCTCCTGAATCCGCCAGTATGGATCCGTCCCTTTGCTTCCACTCCCCTGAGCATGCTTCCTGAGGTCTCCACTCAGTTGCGCAAATTTGTTCCCAAGCTCGTGTCCCTTGTTACTTTGTCCCTCCAACGCAGCTATAGAGATGTCAAAGCGAGCAAGTTGGTTCCATAGGATTCCTCGACCTTGCTCCAGAAGCTCGACAGCCATCTGGAGGTCATCACGCCTCACAGCACACGAGAATGCATTGTTGGCCAGATCAGCCACCCTTGTTTGCATTGCCTCATGTCGAGAGTCAAGTGAAGATTGCATGGAGGTTAAGTGATCCAGGGTGTTGAGTGATGTTTGGTAGGCCTCCAAGACTGAGGGATGGTTGTGCTTTTCGGCATTCTTGACCCAAGCTCGAGTTGCCTTCCACAATTTCAGTGAAACTCCTGGACCACAGGCTTTTAGCAGCCTATAGGTTTCAAAAGCCTCTTGTGGGAGAGGCAATGATTGTTCAGGACTCAGAGGGCAATGCCCTTGTGAGGAATTGCATAGAAGAAGGATGGTATCAGCCAGTACTTGAACAACTGAGGCAAAATCCTGGTGTTGGGTTGGATAGCTGGCCAATGCCTCCTTCAGCAATTTGATTCCCTGTATCAAATCAGAATGTGTTTTGGCCACATTATAGTGATCTTGTAATGACATTGCAAGGTTTTGAAGAGTCACTGCACGAGATGGATGGCCTGATGGGCGGAGCTCAAGTTGTTTTTCTTGAAGATCAATGGCTCTGCTCAAATCAGTTAGATTTCCCTGCTTGTGATAACGAGACTTTAGAGATATTGCAAGGTTTCCAATGGCTTCATCATGCCATGGATGGCCTAATGGACAAAGGTGAAGCCTTTTTTCATCCATTTCAATGGCCCAGTTCAGATCTGTCACATTTCCCTGCACTTTATAGCGTTCCCACAGGGAAGTTGCAAGGCTTCCAAGGGCCCTAGCATGGTCTGGGTGGCCAGATGGACACAAATCAAGCCTCTTCTGTCGCATCTCTATGATCCTGTTTATATCTGCTTCAGTTCCTTGGATCTGATAATGTCTCCGCAAGGATGTTGTAAGCCTTCCAAGGGCTTCAGCATGCTCTGGATGACCTGCTGCACAAAGATCAAATCTTTTTTGTGCAATCTCAATGGCCCTATTAAGGCTTGAGATATTGCCCCCTTGGTCATAGTGAGATAAGAAGGCAAGTGCAAGATCTCCCAAGACAGCAGTATGTTTTGCATGGCCTTCAGGACAGAGATCCAATCTTGCCTGCCCCACTTCAATTTGTGCAGATAAAGCAGGCACATTGCTAGACCTCCTGCTGAATTCATACAGCCTCCTGTCATATCTCTCCAGAGCTGACACACAAACATGCTCATCTGGTGTAGTCTAAAGTACATGTTCAACAATCAATAATATGTAAACTCAATTGTAACATGAAGCTTACCAGGACATCACATGCCCTGCAGGTCATGGACAGGATTGCATAACCATTATGTAGACAAGGCATATTGTCTGGTATAACATCAGTACTTGAGTCATGCATATAGAAACAGTGCTCACATTGCCATCCATTGCCAGACTCCAACAAGCTGGCCACATTTGTGACAATTTGATTACATAGTGGTTGTTTGTCCCATTCAGGGGTGAGCTCCTCTGGAAGTATGCATATTGCTATTTGACAAGTAGCAGAGGGTAGTGCTGTGCTGTGAGATAACCATAATGAATGATCATGGTTGTGAGGCATGCTTGATACCTACAAGAGGAAAGGATGGTTCCATGTAGCTGTCAAACCATTCTCACATAACTCTCCGGAGCATGTCATTTTGGACACATCACCAATACCAACAGTGACACGGATATCTTTTATAGGGAGTCGGGATGAGACTGTCAGTCGAGAAACTAATACAAACAGTGAGCATCCACGAACTTGCTAGCCAATGAGCAGAGATATACCTGTGATTTGGAAAGTAATTTTCTCAGAGCAGTTTAGGATCATTGGAGCACTACGTGAAGAAGGCGGTGAGGTGGTGTGATCGGATGGGGAGTTAGTTAGAGAAGGCAGCGAGGACGGGGTGTAGCGGGCACGCCGGCGACGAAATACAGAGCTCAGGGAGGCGAACCAGGGAGGCATAATGAGTGGCTGTGACTTGGGTGAACCTGAAAGGGATGGTGGAAAAGGAGAGGCTGGAGGCTAGATGAAATAAGTGCACAAACTTGGTGGTGCAGGGTTTGGCGCAGAAGAAATCGTGAGGTATGGCAAGCGTCTGGCTAGACACAATCAACACAAAGAGATCGAGAGTAAAGGGTTGGAGCTTTGGTGGGCGAGCAGGCAATGGAACGAGGGAGGCTAGAAGGCAATAGACTGGGGAAATGACGGGGCGGGGACAGAGGACTTTCGGTTGGGCGTAACTGGATAAGGCGACGTGACGAGATAGAACAGAATTCAGGCAACGGAGGCGAGGTGGGCAGAGATGGGGAGCGGAGGGGAGCTTCGAGATACGAACTGCGATAGGGAAAAGTAAAAGGCAAGATGGCGAGAGGCAGGGGCAGGGGCAAACAGAGCAGGTGGTGGAATCCAATGGGCGGAGATAAAAGAGCTAGAGAGACGGGCTTGAAATAGACAGACAAGTGAGAGCAGAACGTGGTGGGAACACAGTGCAATGAGGGAGGCAGTCAAGACCAGGGAGACGGCAGACGAAAGATGGGCTGAGAATGAGACTGGAGGGACAGAGCTAGTCAGATAAAATATCAATGATTGAGTGGAACCTATATAACCCACGGGAAACAGGGCCGAGGACGGCGAAGGTGCGGGATCACAGAGCGATGGGACGGAGGATGGTGTGCAAGGACAAGGAAGGTGGAGTATGGGATGGGGAATCGAGCGAGGTGAAATTAAACTTGCAGGAGACGGGGTACACAAGATGAAGCAGAAGGAGACGGGAGGAGGCAGGAGTGGTGAGTGTGAGCACAGAGATGGGTTGGGCAACTGAGACCTGAAAGGAAAAGAAAGAGGTAGGGGTGGACGGAGAGGATAAGACAAGAACGGTGCAGGGTAGAGAGAGCGCTAGAGGAAACGCAAGACAGGTAGGGGGATACGGTGAGCTGGAGCTGAGGGAGGTAGATTGGAAGGGGAAACACAGGAAATGTTCAGGCGACAACAACTTGAGGGCAAGAAACGAGGTGAGGCTGAAAGGAGAGGATAAGACGAGGAAGATGACAGAATCAATGAAGGATGGAGAATACTAACGCGTACCCACGAAGCCAAGACAACTGGGGTTGAGCTGTTACGCAAGATCCTGGACGATAACGAATTTGTGGGGAGGGCAGAAATATGGTGTTTAAAACGAAGTAGATTGAAGTTCAGGCAGATTTGGAGAAGTTTCGAGGAAGATACGCTGTACAGTCAGCGAGGGACTGATGCAGCAGGGAAAAGAGGATTGTCGTGGGGTTAATGTGAGTGCGAGCTGGGAGGCGTTGGAAAGGGTATAGCAACACCACTGACACGAGGCAGCGCAAAGATCCGGAAAATCACATTGTAGCCCACCTAGGTTAGGCTATCGAGGTAAGCAGCACGAGGTTCAAATAATCGCCTCACCCACAGATACGACGTCTGGTTGGGTGGAGGCAAGTTGAAATACACAGAAGCACACAGGAGCTTGTGGGTATCGTCAGTGAAACCGAAGAAGGCCTGTTACGGTATATAATTAATTAGTGAGCACGATTCATCAAAGATAAAACAAATCAAGACAAGGGAACAGGAATGTCAAAGAATACTCGGGAGAAGTGACACACGAAGCCGCAGGGAATGCGCCAATATTTCAACGATCTTCTACTATTGGCATCATCACGACCAAGCTGGGGAAACACATACAGCCATTCGCCTCTACAATGATGGCAGCACGATTGCACTTGTAAAAATATCAGCGCGTCGTCAGTCATACACGATTGCTCTGACTCACGGATACCTCCTATTATATGAAAGTTGCCAATCTGCAGGTTACTGGAATGTAATTAGTCACCCTATTCACTGCCTTTTCAGGAACCGATCGTGGTTACCTACTATGGTGTCGCTTGCTGCCCACTATCGAGGAGAGAAGCATCTTCTTGTTATCCAGTCTCCAGGATCACCAATTCTACGGTAGTAGCCAGCGACTCGCGAGTCAGGCCTGGCTCGAGTCTCGGACAATTCTCACACGGAACCTCCCGCACTAGACTCGTCGATGAATGAGTAAAGAACGAAAGATCACAATATGAATTGTAGCACCCATCAAGACGATATACAGCATGGGAAACCCCCTCGCTACCCCGAAGCTCCTCATTTACATATCCAGGCACCCCGTCTACTGCAGATGTCTATGTACCTCACCTGGGCCCCTAGGCAAAACGCGCCACGCCAAGCCCACGCCTCCCGCTGCACACCTGTCCCATCAATCTCGCACACAAGGTAGGTTGTCCTGAGCCTTTGGGAACGAACTAGGAAATCATTCGCTCTCCGATATGGGTGCGACAATCATGCTAACTGGGAGATGAGGTCGGAAGGCTGGCGTGAGGGCAGTAGAAGAAGGGCAAGAGGTAGAAGCCGAGTTTCATAAGCTCTATTTCTTGTGTCCAGAGAGCGTGCGGAATATTTGAGTAGCGCCGTACGTGTGGTTTCTGTTTCATATCTTGTTCAAGCGTAAGGAGCCCGTCGATGGACGCGTCATCAAGAAACACGCCTGTTGGCCAGGCATTATAGAACACGAGGAGATTGAGCAACTCATTGACCCAAGAATGGTGAGGAAAGGATGAGCAATGTTTTCCCGCGGAACAATCTAGGGTTGCACGTGGTCAGTACGCGGAAGTAAAGGCAACCAGTGATTCAATTACCTGGTTGAGCTTGTTGCAGAGATCTGTGTGACATTGATGTAGTCGCATTCGAGGTCAGAGAACATGATGATCTATGTTACATGTCAGCACATGCCTGAGTTGGTCCAGTTCCGAAGGACGTACGAAAAAGACCATCGTGAAGAAGTAGTCATAGGCACCGTGAGGTATTGCTCGAAGAAGTGCCAGGTGAAGGGCTGGAAAGTTCACAAGAGAAATTGCATTCAGTAGAATTTTCACGGACCGCTGGACCTATCTTGCATTCTCGGATATCAACAGAGTACCCATTCCTACAATGAAAGGATGCATAGCAAACATCCAATGAGGTGCAATTAGAGAAAACGTCGATTAAAAATCAGATATGTGGAAGAATTTAGAAGTCAATAATGTTCACGAAGACAATCCGCATGAGCGACTTCGGCAGAAAGGGATGCAAGCTCGGAATTTCGGTATCGCTCCTGGGTCATACGCAAGGGGGCGCCAGCGGTCCGTTTCTCATCGCGAACCAAGATTCGAACGTCTTCTCGGCATGCTATGAACCGTGACAACATAATACATTTGAATTGAACGTCAAAGGGAGAGTACGTAGACAGGAAATGCCCTACACCTTTCCGTCCATGATCTGGACGGAGATTGGTAATACTTCAGATACGAACTAGAAGAGACGTACGTATACAGCCGAACTTGAGACCCCTTTGAGCTTCTTGCATTCTTCTATGACGTTGCGTCCCAGAGTGGTATTCAACGCGCCATCGTCACGGTGCTGTCGGAGATACCTTCGGAGCGTGATCAACGAGTCCACCCCGGGAAGAAAATGAATTATAGGCGCCAGGCATACTCACCTGAGACAAATTTCTTCTTTGAAGTCCTGGTAAATCCTGCGATTACTTTTGCGCTTTGAGAGGGAAATGATCCATGCCCGTCAGATGAAGCGTCACGGTTAACAGAGTGAACCGCTTACCTCGAGTCTGCGTGCGGCTTCTTCATACGCATGACTTTGGTGAATCAAGAAATGATCTGCGAGGACAAAGAATGACATTCCGGAGAGATACATTTCATACAAACACGCCGCTTTGTTTCCCCCGTATCCCACGAAGCGCTCATCGCACCTACAGTGAGAACCAGCATGGTAGGTAGCAGTGCGATCACTAAATCCTAGCACATACCAAGGTGGTCCCTCTTTCTTAAAGATGACATATGGCTCGTATGCGGCTTGGTACTGCTTGATTCTGTACACCTCTCCCGGAGTGGCAGCATAAAACCGTGGGTAATCACTGCTGCTATGCCCCGGAGCCCAAGATTTATGAAACATGTCAATTTCCCCTGTTTTGACAAGCTCCAGGAGGACCTGAAATAGATTCATCTTGATTTATCATGATAGAGCTAAGAGCGAAAGAACCTTTTTGTCACTTGGAAAAGTATCTGGATCGACACCATCTTGTTGATTGAGGTATTCGAAAGCTGGAACTACCAATGCCGCGTAGCCATCCCGAAGGCTACGTCCAACCTCACCGTCCAAGCCGGCTCGAACATGACCTCGAAAGTTGGTACAAATAGCGAAATCGACGTCCAGCATCATGACGAATTCCGTGCGTGCAAATAGACGGGCGGCATTGCGCCATGTATTCAGTTGGCGAGCAAATGGGGAGAGAACGAGGTGTACATCGACGAAACTAGACATTCCTGGGGTGGATGTATACAGATCGTGCAACGCATCGAGGACAACATGGGAATCGCTGGGAACCACGTGGACGGCGGCGGATATGGGACCTGTGCATATTGTATAAAGCCAACAGCTCCAAGAGATTATCCTCGCACCTCTATATCGTTTGGCCAGTTCTCCAAACACCTTGAATCGACTGAAAGTGACGAGAGTAGTGATGGTGATGTCGTCGTCTTCGAAGGCCGCTGAACCTTTGTAGTAAAACGGAATGATTTTACATGGTTGCATGGTTTGGGAGAAGGCTTTCGAGAGGAAGAGCGATTCTCTCATGGCAACTTCGCTGCTTTGGAAGTCATGCTCGCCGTTAGGTGTAGCTGGCCAATAGAACGTCTCTTCAGGAAGGCTCGACGGGATTAAGGCGTGCTTGAAGTTTCGCAACTTTACACCATCTCTCGCGCTTGTGGGGTTAGGAGCGAACCATGTTGTTATCCTCAGCGCTGCAGTCATCGACAGTGAATAAGATAAGTAGATGATACCACTGGTTACGTAGACGGTAACGAGGACGTGGACGAGCTTCCTGGCCATGGCGGAACCCAACATGGCCTGGGTGTCGAATGGTACTGGGCACAGAACCTGTCAGGCAGACGACGGAGATGGTGAGCTGGCTGACCTGGAATGTACATTGGCATTCTTCTGTCACGGAAATGTCAGATAATCCTAATGCAACTCTACCCCCTTGTGGAAACTGGGCAAGGAACGTCCGTCATGGTTTGTCCACTGTCCAGCCAAGGGCACATCTAAGTTGTGTCGCGCCAATGGACTATGAGACTCAATGATGGTATCTTCATGATGAGATGTACATTTGCAGCTCTCAGGCCCTGCCAAGTGTGTTCACACGATCTCTGAGTGTGGCACGGCGCTGCTGGCATGAGTCCACTCGCTGCTTCAACCTCGGAAACCTATGAACTCCTTGTATCGCTCCTGGCAAAGTGTCCGTGAGTAATCTCGTACAGAACATATACACCAACATATGTTTCCAGTCAGACAATCGAGATCCTTCCCGGCGAGGGCTCCGTCTGGATGCACACACAGAATCCACTGGCAGACAACATCGAGTCGGAACCATCCTTTGCCCCATTCCTTTTCGTCGAGGATAACCTCGGTATTCCACAAAAGCTCCTTTACAAAGTCTATCTCCATGCTGTTGGTGTCTTCAAGTCTGCTCGTAATTGCGTACCAACGCGACCGACAATAATGATCCAACGGAACCATGACCCCGACGCCTCTCTAGTCCGGATTCTGATCGCCTCATCGTCCATTCTGGTACTCGCCAATCCATCCCATCAGACAGCGCTTAATTCCAGAAAACATCTCGTTCGAATGCATCTGATCGATCCGCACGCTGAACTGCGTTTCATGGAATCCCTTCTTTCTTCACAGCACTGCGCCAAACATGCGGAGTTGTGGTATCACAGGCGATGGCTTCTTAGTGCCGCCTACGATCCGCAGTTCTCAGATACTATGGGCGTGGATTCCCGTTGTCGCCTTCAATTCGCGTCACAAGGGGCGCTCCAACAAGAACTCGAGTTGGTGTCTCGCGCTTGCGAGCTCTATCCGCGAAATTATTTTGCGTGGACACATCGACTAATATGCATGCGGAGTCTTCTCTCGGATTACCGCGCTGGTACGGATACTACTGTGGGCTTTGTTCCGATTTTCCACAACGAAATCGCCGGAGTCAAGGGATGGATCGACCGTCATGTGTCTGATCACAGCGCAATTCATTTCATTCTCGCACTCTCTCAAGCTGCCTTCCAGAGCGGAGATTCGTCCTTGATGGAGGTAATGATCGAGGAAGATCTACTGGATCATGCCATCTCCCTTGTGCAGGAATATCCCGCTCACGAGGCTCTTTGGATGTACATCCGAACGGCCCTCTCTATCTCAAACTCGCGGCAATCACGACAAACCCAACAGTTTGTAGATCATTTCGTCCAACCTCTAGCACATTCGCGACACTCCAAGACTGGTGCAGCATATGATCTTCTCAAGGCATCACAATTTGCCAGACAGTTTCTGGATAGAAGAATAGGCTACAAATTCACTCAAGGTCAGCATACACAAGATTTGGTAGGCTTCCATGATGGTTGATGTTTGCTACCTTTATAAAGTGCTATGCTAGTATTCCACAGGATATGACTAGATAGTTCTTTCATGAATGCTACTAAATTATAAAGCTTGTGCTCCCAGTTCCTGCTTTGGTAATGTACCTTGGTGCCATGATATCTTGGCTGTCTCAGGATCAACTGCATACTCTGAGAGTCATAGGTGTATGTACAAGTGTGTTTTTTTTTCCTATTTATACAAGAGACATTGCTCAATATCACAAGCTGTTATAGGCAATGAACAGTGCAAATCAATGGCCTAAAAGTAAACTTATGTCATCTTTTTAACTATAACATGCCCCTCACAGGCCCATCACAGCTAATTACATTGGGCAATGTCTGTTGTGTTATACTCATCCTGGAAATCAGTTTTGCACCAAATAAAAGGGCTGACCAATCCTCCTACTCCTTTCAAAGTACACTGTTATCTTAATGAGGTTTTTTCCTTGGTGAAACTCACTGAAGGATGTGAGACTCCAATCAATGATAGGTTGCTCAACCAATGCAGTATGCAATATCACTGCTATGTTGTCTTCATGTTTGATCAATGGTTTCATGTTCTTAGCTCATGTATATGGATGACAAACTTCTATCTTTGATGCAGAAGTGACCTAGATCATCAAGAAGATGAATACAATCAATTTGCCTTCCAAATAGAATGTTATATACTGTCTTGTCAAATTGCATGAAGAGCACAAGAATATGCAAATCCAAGCCACTCTGATCACAAGACTTTCTTCCTCTTGACTGGGGGCTTATTACTACCTCCTTCACTCTCACCCTCCTGAACCTTCTTTTTCCCACCCACATCAGCCAACTTTCCACCCTTGGGATCAGTCTCATCATCAGATGCAAAGGGATCCTCTGCAACCTTCCTTTTAACAAGAAGTTTAGACTTCCCTTCAGCTGGCTTAGAGTCCTTGGATGGGTCTACTGTGGCAGTTGTTGTAGTTCTAAAAGCAGACAGCTCAGTGAAATAAGCCTCTTTCAACTCCTACAGAACAATCTCAAATTATTGCTTAACTATCAATTGCATACTGCAGTATACATACCTTGATCTCAGAATCCTTCAGCAATGATATGTTCTTCCAAACCTGTCAAACTTTCAAGTGATATGTTACAAGAAGAGAAAGAGATGCCTACAGTTGAAGGTATGCCACTAGGATGTTTGCTGTCCAAGCCTTCCAATCAAAGTTGGAGAGATGTATGTATAGAAGGCAAATAAACCATACCAATTATTGTGTATAGATCAGACTTCACTCCACTGAGATTGAGCCCATGTTGTCTCAAAAGCACTCTCATGACCTACTGAGAAGTTAGCTTTCTAGGGCAAGCTTCAGTTTGAAACATACTGCAGTGGCATCTTCCTTATCATAGACATCAGGGATGTATACACATATAACATGCTGTTGCCCAGGGACAGCATTCTCAGGTGATGTAGATACCTTTGCACAAAAGGCAGAAGTGGAAGACAAAGGGCCAGAGACCAGGGAAGCTATTTAGAGATTAGCCACGAAATAGGTGTAATTATGATATCTCACAGGCTAGCTTGCTCCAAATTGCATCCACCTTGTCTGAGGGTGCAAAAACCAACCTAGTAGACAAAATTGACGTGTGATTGAACAAGATCCCTATAAACATACCACTTCCCACCCACAAAACCATACTTCTTGGATATATCCTTCAGCTTGTCAGCAGCTTCGGTTTGCACCTATACGAGAGTGAGCCCCTGGGCTCAAGCGGTAGATGAATTGTTGACCTGTTCTCGAACCTCCTTCTTACTCTGTGTACCTGCTTTCTTGTTTCCGCGCATAGGGATTGATGCGTCGTTCTAATTGAATGTCAGATGAACAACAGTACCACACGTCACCCATCTAACCTTGATTTGTCCGACCCTCTCGGCAACTTGTTGCACTTCGATGACTTGAATCTCGTGCAATCTGATGAAGGCAAAGTGCTCACAAAGGGCCCCAGCTTCCACAACAGCAGCTACCTCATTCTCGACTGATGGCGATTTGGCATTTTCTTCCCGTCTTACCCATATCCACTGGAACAGTCGTGTCAACACTGCTCCGTTTACCGCAACTGACGCGTCCTTACAGGCTTGGTGCCATCATTTTGAACCATAGACGGCCTATACTGTTTGGGTGTGAGATGTGAATCGTGGTTGAGAGGCTCTGAACTCACCTTTACAACAAACTCCTCTATGGAGAAAGTAGCGCCAGGAGACCAAGAATACTGATATTCAGCAGGGATTGAATCGTCTGATCGTGCTGTGCTTGACGACATTCTATTTTAGACGTACCAGTGGAAGACGTTACAGGGGATACTGACAAGACGACAAGTTCGCACGTCGGGTAAACTACCGCGCGTGTCACGTGACTAGGTGATTCCAGGTAAAGTTCACGCACATACGGATGGCCAATGTTAGTACGAGGGTCGTGTAACTACTGATCCAACTGCGCCCTAAAACTTATGCCGACCGCCACGCACTATAACAGATTCCCTCGAAGGACCTCAAGGTGCGTCGTGGAGCGACCCGTTCTCAGCCCTAAGATGCTCAGGCTGATCAAAAAGTCTCGGACCCCGTCCTCTCGCAGAAGTCGTCGATTGTACGTTTCCGATGACCTACAGCATCACAGATCCAATCATACACCGAAAACAGTCGTCAACGTAACGACGGCAGTGCATCCAGTCTCCGTAGATTTTCACTGAATACTTTTCAGTGATGCCTGAAACGACCCAAGGGATGACCCCCCTTTTACTCCCACAGTCGCACAGAGATAAGCATGTGTCCGCGATGATAGCGGAAGCTCTCGGGTTGGCGGTGCGTTCACTATTGTTTGTAGGCCCGAGGCGCACCCTCGAAAAGAACCATCGCATGGGAATGAACTTTCCGAGACTGGGGATGACCCTGAAAGGGTGAGGAATCTCCGAAAGGGAATAAGGTCGACTTCCCTTGGTACGACGCGAATACAACACCAATCATACGCAGAAAGGATAGGATGCCGGGTCATACGGGAAACGCCACAGGTCTCATCTGTAACTTGCAGCAAGCTCTTTCTTCTCATGTTGGACTCCTTCGGAGAAGAACACTAAAATCAGTGCTAGATTGCAAACATTAGCTGGTTTGAGGAAACTGTATCCGCAGCAATACATGAGAGTACATATCGCTCATCCCCTGGATGCATTGTCAAGTGCAAAATGTTGATGCAGCGCGGATGATTGAAGGATCACCGGATGGAGTGCATGGTAAGATTGCGCGACGGCGGGGAGATTTCTGTCAAACGGCTCCCCACGGACCTGAATCCGATTCGTTAGGGTCAAGAAGCTAAACATAACACGCTTACATGTCCTATCCGAGGTGGAGCTTTGGTATCGAGGCAGCGGTTGCTAACCCACAGAAGATGGATGCACGGGCATATTAGAACTCTATTCAATCGAAAAACTTGCTCGAGGTATGGGTGGGTGTGGGATATTCGTCCACCCAAGTTCGCCGAAATTGAATAATTGTCATCAGGCCTGGGCGTGACTACATTTAGAACTGCGATACACCACCAACCTCAACATCAGTAGATCTTCATGGTATTCACTCTACAATGTGCGTTAATGTTGCCAAGGAGATGCCACGGCACGAAATTACGATTGACGCGGCCAAGTACGATGTGTTTCTGACCGGCGCAAGAAAATTGAAGGGGTGTGAACTGCATCTCTACCCGCGGCCCCTTAACCTCCTCTGTACGTCTCGGCGAGACTTACTTTTGGTTCAGGACGTGAAAAATCTCACGGCTGGATCACGGAGGGGGATATTCAGGCCCAAATTTTGTCTTTGATTAGATTGGTGCTCCTTGATCAGGCAGGCGCTCGATAGCGTAGCGCCTCGCAACGATATACATGAGTGGAACTCCTGGAATTTTCCGTATTCGTCGCCGGAGCTCACGATCGCACGTTGCGACGATATAGCACTTGTGTGCTGTCACACGTTGCACCAGGCAATCGTCGGCATACGTGCCGGTATGACTGCAGCGGAGGCGCTCAAATCGAGGATCACGGGCCACTCTTCAGGTACCTTCAGCTCCCGATAGATCGGAAGAAAACGGAGACTCACCGAAGAGCCACGCGGTAACGGTGACCCAATTTCTCAAGCTCAGCCATCACACAGTCGGTCACGCATGGTATACCTTCTCATCAACAATCAGACAATGCTACTGCAACGAAGAAGAACGCACATTTGGCATAAAGACAATCCATCATGCCACTGGTAAGCTCCAGCTTGTTTTGAAGGCTAAAATTGATGAAGTTGGTGTCGATAAGGACGCGATATGGTGGTACAAGTTCCGTATTGTGTGCGAGAAAGAGAGAAGACGCAACTTGCGGGCTGAAATGGCGTAGTGAAACACTAGAGCGTGCATAGATACAACCACGTACACCCGACGGACTGCCTTTGCTTTCTCCTCTTCCTCCCTTCTCTTTTGCTTTAATTGGTTCTCTTTCCTGCCAAGATATAGCTTAGATGCATCGCCTGATGAAGCAGGAGAGTAAGCGTCATACAAACGGGCGTCATTAGGACTCAGTAGTCGCTTGACCGCTGCGAATTTGCGTGTCTTTTTGGCTCTCCCCTGCAAAACATGCGGTATCCATGAATATGGAACAGAAAGCTGCGCCACTTGACATACCATTGTCCTTCTGATTCAGCGGGTCTTTTCGGTGCGAGTTACCTGCTCCACCGCGATGGGATGTAGTCCAGAAGAAGTGTTGAGCGCTAGCAACAGTGGATGGCCCGAAGCTTGTGCCTGCCAAGGACTTATCCTCACCATTTTTGGTTACCAGAAATTTTATTTTAATAACTGAGTACACCTGCCTTAAAACGTTTTCGGGCATTTATTCTCAAAGCAATTTTAACACCAACATACCCGTATATTTGTCGTACTCACAAGTTTGGACTCAATGTTTAAAATGGTTCTCTATCTGATCCTCGCTCTTGTCTTGCGAGAATATCCCCGGGAGCTCTTAGGTCCCTCTTTTGCTTTCTTGTGAGTTGCCCCTTCATGTGAAAAGATCTTGCCTAGCTTAGCCTTAGAATCAGTATCCGACCAAAATTTCCCAAGAACTTGATCGTTGTCTTGTTGACTGCGAGCATGGCTCGGCTCCTTTGATTTCCCCTTAAGTGTTCTATCTCCACCATTGGGGTAATGACACTAAGCCGTTCCGGGGGTTGTCGGTTGTCACGAGGGGCAAGTGTACCTTTGTAGATTCAAACGAATGGCTGAGCGTATCAGATGAGATGAAACGGTTCCGGTGTGGTATGCCGCATGCGCTGATAGTATGCGGGGTTTTGGGTTATGCCAGTGAGCCGCCAGGCGACCACAATCCCTGTCATTCCAAGTTCATTTCCGTCGCTTGAGAATGATGGAAGGATAGCCGTGTTCAGGAGAATCATACCTTTTGACTGACTGACAGGATGGTCGCAATCCCCAGCCGTTGACCTGATCAGAGTTATCAAAGTTCCGAGGCCAATAGGCATGAATGTTCCCGTGGAGAACGTGAGACTGACTACCTTTAACCCGTACTACGGCTGAATTCAGGGACGGAGTTGTAGCGATCGAGGCGACAACCCTAATATGGCCCGTGGGGGGGGCATACGTTTATCAATATTAGATAAGAGATATTGCTTGCTTGTTTTCGTGCCCTGATGTGAGTCTGTGAATTCGACATTTGGAGCGAAGAGCTTCCTCGTTTTGACATGCCAGTTTCAGACTTGCGTGTGCGAGCTTATACAGGTACCGATCGGGGGAGATTATCACGGTTCACTGCCCATAAAACCGGGCGGAATATGAGGTCTGAAATCATACGGTCCATATCGCCCACTCGATAGAAACCATCTCCTAGACTTCAACAGTCATTCTCAACATCCTTTGAAACCCGGCATGCTCGCACAAGACTCGTACAACACTGCATCCACGAGCGTGAAGGTGAGCCGTTTGCGTTCATCATGAGCCATGCACTCACGCACCTCAAAAAGCTTTCCTGTGTTCCAGATGACACGACCGGCCTCGAGCGCATCATGCTCGCTGCCCAGGGTGACCTGCAACGTTTGTTAAGGTACCTGCACTGTCTGACCCGCTACTTTTTTGCCAATCATATTTCGCAGTGCATTCTTTGGACAATCCATCCACGTAAAATGTATCTATGCGAACGGGTCCCCCCGTTTACGCCCAGCTTCGCTCGAACACCCTATCACACAATCGCGTCAGGTACACCTCTTGTGTGCCAACCGTGTCGTCTGCATCGCGACGTCCATCGTCACAATCACCTCCCCTGAAAGCGAGCATCTCTTTTTAGACGACAAGTTTCCCATTGGACAAACTTTTCGGCAGCTCCGTCGTAACCCGCGGTTTAGTCTCCTCAACGTTGAGACGCCAATCGTTCGGGGAAAGCGTGAGCTACGCCGGACGTATACGCTCGAGACCGAGGGCTTCCACACGGAAATCCTGGAGGTATTTCCGGACAGGGACATGTTTAGCCGCGGGGAGAACTGGCTGCTTGAAGAATCGGACGTGGAGGAGACATGTGCCAGCAAGGCGGGGAACACCAAACCGGACTGGTGTACCGTACGTAGTATGGGTCCCGTTGTACACTAAGTAGACGACGGGGAATCGTTGTAGGAATAATCCAATTCATGTGACTTACCGCTGGACTCGCTTCCAACGCATGCATGACTTCACTTCGTTTCTCTGTCCCAGTAGTGCTTATCGACCGTGTTTTTAACTTAGGTTTTTTCTCAGAATCAACCCCTTGGAAATGGAATGCCGTAAACGTATCTTCGCCGTCTATTTGGCTGGGAGAAGGAAGTTGCTCCACTCGCCTACGGCAGTCCCACTGTCTCAGACGCTGCAACTGCGAACGCATCGGTGAGGAGACTTGGCCAAGAATACAGGACCATTGTAAACTCACAGTGACACAGCCAACACTGCTGCCGCGCGGCAACAAAAGCTCTGACGGCCTCATTCAACGAAATCCGATTCTCTTTCGGGACCAAACACGGATGATAGCTGCTAGCAGGCCCAAACTCGGGCTCAGGACCGTGAACGCAGCTTGTCGGACGGTACCATTGACTCGGAACCCACGTCAAGGGGCCGTGTGGAGTTCCGTGGTGAACCATCTGGATCACCCCTTCGGATCGGTGAACCCGTTTTTTTTTCTCAGCCAATGGCATGGTTCTCATGCCACCGTCTGAGGCGTGCAAAACAATAAGTTTATTGCTCTCCCGTTGTGTTCTCCAGAGATGCGGGCGTAGTGCGCAGGTGGTAGTTGGAGTTTGTGCCGAGTCAGTCCGACTCGAGTTGGCGGTGTTCTGTGGCGGTGTTCTTTGCTCAGATCCAACTCGTCGGAACAAGCGGGAAAACCACAGGAGTGGCATAGCTAATCGAATGAGGGTCGTGAGCCCTTATCTGTTGCCAAAATCATCTGTGCGTTCTCCGTAGATACGGACTGCGGTCGACTTTGATGGACTAGGCCCGGGCCAGTCGAGTGGTACATCACTTGTCAGTTCACGCGTTATCAATTCGACGAAAAAAGACTCTTATCTACAAGAGTCCCTTGTTTCATTTGCGTCCCCACCCAAACAAAGAAATCCGGGGGAGAAGGAGCTGGGGCGACTCGGGAGTCGACAATTATGTTTTCTGCCGATCAAATTACGCCGCCGGGACAGGACGGACTCGGGACGATTGACTGTCAGCGCCATAGTATGCAGTATATCTCGACAGGCTCGGGATCTGATGTTGCGAGGGTGTTGGGGGAGTAAGTACAACGTGTGCCTATAAACATGCATGTCTGCCAACCATAAATCTGATATGGCTCGAAGACAAAACTTGCCGTTTAGCCTCGCACTCTCTAAATAGGGTACATATACCCTAACAAGACAAAAATGGATTCAAAAAAGAGGGAAAGAAAAAATCGCACTCGACTTCAATAAGGTAGGTAAGCGAAACTTGAAAGTTCTGCCTGTCAGTCGCAAACATGGTTAACCACCTGCATGTGACTTGTTCAATTAACGTCGTCGAGGTGCCACTGTCAGCGATGGCTTAATAGCTTTGTTCCGTGGGGTTGGTGTTTCAGCACTTATCGCCATCATGTGTTTTGGATCACTCACCCTTTCCACCACCCCTCTGTTAAAAGTTGTCGAAACCCCGTGACGTTATCATGAATTAGGCGAAACGTAGAATCAAAGACCTTGTCTTTCTACTCTTCCCACACCGTGTTTACAAGCTGAACAGCAAATTAAGTGTTAAGTGTTCATTTCTTGACAGCACCCGATCTGAGCCTTGCTGTCGTGACATACAGCTATCATCGCACATCAGATCTCAGCACTCGGCTCCTGGTCATGAATATTGTGAACGTGTTTGTTTCAGCACGGACCGTACCTTATGGATGATGTCACGGCCAAGGTCAAGACGAGATTCGAGGCAGAGCGCGCCTTCGACTCCAAGTGACACAACAACTTCGAGTCCTGTCCTATGTCGGTCTTTCTGTGCTGTAATACGTCACGATGATGCGACAGGACGAGGGCTGGTACAGGTTGGCGAGTACCACACGGAGGTCTCTAGCTTTGGGCACCTGAGCATCAAGTGCTGTCCGCCGGTAAGTAATAACCATAATGGGTTATGCGAAGGCACTTGAGCAGGCGTCGGGTTGATCCTTCCCCTTCTGGGCCAGGTGTTGACCTTCTTTCCTATTTTTTCCCTTTCCTTCCTTTCTTTTTGGGTGCAGGGCCAATATGGCTGTGTATGGGACAATACATCCTGTCTCGCTGAAGCATGAATCAATGTCCTCAAGGGAGAATTGCTGAATCAGTGATAAGGAATACTGTACCATTTCAATCAACCCTAGTCTCCCCGAACCAGACCTAAAATTTGGGATCAGATGACAGTCGTTCTGATGATACGAAGGTCTGCTTTTAGGGGCAACGGTTTCACCGCAGTGCACCAATTTGGCCTTAATGTAACCGTGACGTGACATGACGTTTTTCTGCTCGTTGAGGGTTCGCATAGTCCGCATAAGTTTTGTAATCAAATTACCAAATGAAGTTATACCCCTGAAGATATGGTTTGAGTACGTTGCGCAAATTCGACGAGATATAGCTGCCCCCGCCAGAAAGATACCTTACACGATGTATACGGAATTAGTACAACCACTATACAAGGTTCGAAGTACTAGGTGATTATGCAAGCGGTGGCTGTATTACCGCATACTGTGTGAATATCTAACACTCCCTTTCAAACGGACTAGTGCAATGAAAAGGAATAATATGCTTACCTACTAATTGCAATGTTTCAAGAAATTCTATATGAGAAATGATGCATGAGCCTCAGAGTGTTACACTCCAGCGGTGTCCATACATATATGGTAAGTTGCAGCTCTCGGGCTGCGCAGTTGCCTTCCATCACTCCAGTATCTCTTCCTCGCACTTCAAGCCTCGGGAATACTCCCCTTTCATCTCCATTCCGTATGCAGCATGTTGCTCCGATTCGCTCGACGTGGGCTTGACGCGATCGTATGACTTGGCAAGTACGTTTTCTGGTTCACGCTCGATTGGCATTTCTAGGTTGGATTTTGATTTTTTCACATCGACACAGCGGGTTGACAGGCCTGGCGGTCCTATCCGTATGTCAGGTATTCGCTTGTTGTGTCATCCGTGCCACCTCTTCTGGGTCCTTGTCCCACACTCGTCGCGAGCGTCGTCCATCACAACGTATTCGGGGCGATTTCGGTCCAACTACTCGTACTCTTCATCATATGAGCTTCGCAAGGCCGAGGCACGCCAGGTTGTCGTACATACCATCAAAGCCAGGTGTATCTTTGGGGAACCTCAATCGCCGCATGCGATCCTCGCACACGACCAGTATGCCAACCGTGTATCAGCCCTCTCTACTTCACGACACTCAATATTTTCGTCTGGCGTTCTTGAAGACAGGTAAAAAAATCCAGAGGCCAAATATACTACTCACGTATGAGGTATATCCGGGGCAGCACAGACGACTGTAGCACTACTGGCACCTAAATCAGAATCAGGCATCGCATTCAATGAAGGCGTGATTGACATTATTTCAAACGTGGCGTGAGTGGGCCGAAGTCACGATATCTCCCCAGGAGCGTGGACGGGAGCCACACCGAGATGCTCCTCGTCGAGGTAGTCAATCACCTTTTTGGTGTCAGACTCAAGTCGATCCCTCTAGCGAAAGCACATACCTTTACCCACACATCCAAACATCTAGGCTCGATGACTGGGTTATGGGGATCAACGAGTCGTGAGTGTATTTTGGACCTGTTCGAGCTCGCCAGCCTTCCCTTGGAAGCTTTCCGGAATGCAGCCGAGAGATGAAATTTGACCCTTGGTCATCTTGCGGGATCCGTTGGAACTTGAAGCACGATCTAGGAACGAATAGCACCTATCATAAGCGGCTCTGTACGAAAACACGACAAGCAACCATCACCGACTCTTTCCGACCTGACGTCACACATCGGAAAGAAAACATGCCTCAGACAAACCCGGTAGTATCTTGCCTTGGCACAAGGTTGTTGCGGAAGAGCATCCATACCCCTTCCCGCTCCACCTCATCACGGCGGAAATAGCGGTGTTCAAACAAACGAGAAACGTGTCCTCGTTTGCGGATCAATACTGCGGACACCTGCAGACGAGAAGTAAAAGCATGGCGAAATGGGGTGGATGGATTTATATAACTGGGTGTATGAGGCTAGCCTTCAGATTCGATCGCAACGATCAAAACATCCTTCGTCGGCGTAACTGGCATCTATACCATTTCCGCGGTCCCCATCGTTGACCCAGGGAATGACATATGGACAAAATGCTTCGGTGCACAACCCTCCCCAGCCGACTGTTCCCCCACCGAGGACAATACCTTGATAGTCCACCATCAACACTATGAACAAGCCAAATCATACACCAACAACAGCGATAATACACACCTTGCAACGCACGGCACAAATGGCGACTCGTACCATTCAAGCGACAGACCAACCATGCTCTGATTGAACGCCACGCCACGCCACGCCACGCAGCGACCGCTACAGCTCAGATGAATACATCCCGTCCTTGAGTGACGAGAACTGGTTGTCGTTTGATGTAGATCGGATTCAGGCACAGAGAATCGGCGAGCCATTCACCCAAGCTCAGACATTCCGCGCACTGTTCCGGGTTGACACCCATACCACCACCACCCAGCTCAATTTTCTCGCCCTCCTGTATGTTTTGCTCGGCCGCTCGCTTTCGATGGGGTACCTTGATGCCATCTGCCGCGCTACCTAGGCAAAGTCCCCACCCTGGCCATCTTGTATTGTCTTGTTGGTCGACGCTACCGGCGGACGGATGAGTCTTGTCGGATTCAGTAGAGGTGGGCGGTGTACTGAAATACGATAAAAGGGGAGTATTCGTACGGTCCAGCAGTCGAGAATGAACTGGGAATCTCCGCAGGGTTCCCCAATGACATGGAACACGAGTCACGTAATATCAGAGGATCCCCAATGCATCGCTTGAACTCTGTGCAGTTCCTGAGAATTTGGTTGACTCAAAGGATGAGATCAAACGCGTCCACGAATGGGAGAGAACTTTTTGAGTCGCGTTGAGAAACACCATGGAAGATGAATCGGTGACGATAGACCGAGATTAATGCGATGCGATGTATAGATTGCACCTGGTGCCAAAAAGGGGATCTGTCCTTGCGCATACGATGAGATGAGCAGGTTACAGTCGAGACGACGCTGAAAACTAAACGTACGGGAGAACAAGGGCCGCCAGCCAGGGAATGGATGAGAGGCGACGAGGCCCACACAGCCGTCTGCTTCAATCCGACCCGCGCCCCCCCCTATCCATTCGTCGGTGTCGCAACCTAGACTGCCGAGTCACGAAAAATCTCGACCGTAGTCGACAACACGAAATGCGGCGTGACTTTGCCAACACACACACCGACCTCGAAAGCCGTGCCTCTGGCAGCCCTCCTACCTGAAGGAGCCTAGACGAATAGACGAACAACGACCGAGCGACGTATGCGGTAGCCAAAGCCCGCTCTTGAGTAGCATGACCATCTGTCGAAGAAAGATCTTCCTGAGAGGGTGAGCGAGACCTCGAATTCACTCCGCCTAACCTGTCCATGTCGTGTAAACAGCAAATCCGTACTGATTGCGAAGTGGGTAGATGGACCCACAAATAAATCTAGGATCACGTCATGCTGGCTTTTCATTCTCTGCATCTGAGGGTTTCTATCAGTGAAATTTCTGACACACCTCATGTATCCCGAGACCCATCTACAATCCATCATTTCTTTTCATACATACCTCGGGCTCGGTGATAGCATTCAAGTACTTTAACTAACCGATCTCACCTCGGATTTACGCCAAGCCCCACAGGTGCATACCCAGGTTCATGCTCCTCTGGCGTCTTGAACATCTATCTCAGGCGAATCAAGAACTTGACGGTACAGTCCACTGACACCCAAGAAAAAGAGGTCGTCGCGCAACAGTCTGGGGCCAAGGGGTTGCCGCCCTGGCACACCTGCAGCCAGCGAGCGGAGTGTGGAATACATGATTCGGAGCGCTAATATACGCCAACGTGTCTATCGGACCTTCAATATTGGTCGATGGGTCTTACCCGGGTGGCGATGCACCCCTTTGCACGATTCTACCGTATCCTTAATCAACAATTCTAGGGGCTAGTCATCGCCGGGACCATGCTGGGTAACCTTCACTCGAGGTCTCGATCGACCTTGTCGCAACGCGATTATGGATCTCGACGTGGAATACGCTACCGGACTTGCGTTCAATGCTGATGTCCATCCGACACTCGAGCAGGGGCCATTTGGTGGCCAACTTCACATTCTGAGATGTCACTGTCAAGATTCTTCTCGCTGGTGAGAGGTGTGGATAGTCGTGAAATGCTCAAAGCGTTCCAGAGCTATCCACACTGATCGGACCCCGTGTTCGAGGGGGAGTGGAACGGATATATGAGCTGGAACATTGGACCTACCTGCAGTGAGATGAACACATCGTGAGCACCCTGTGGCAGTATGAATAGATATGAGAGACTGTGGGACACATCAGAACACGAGCACAAATAATTGGAGCACAAGAACCCACCTAGAAGAGAGCCAGTAACCGAGAGCGAGGACAGCAGGAAGCATCGAAGTGATGAAGAGAGCGTCAGACAAGGGGGTAGTAATGGCGCAACGGCTGATACCGATCGCGACTCACGACGACTGGTGCCAAAGGCACTAGCTGAGGATGCGCCAGGTCAGCATCACGTACATGCGACAAGGAGCTTACCTGGGCCATCACCGCCATACACCAAGCGATCCAGACAATCTATGATACGAGGTCGTCTAACCCACCGTGTCGTCATGGAAAAGTCAAATCGTAACCTAGAAAAAGTCAGTTGAGGCAGCATCGGAAAAGATAGACTTACCGAGTCACACCATCGCGTCAGCTGGGCCGTATCGGACGTATCGGGGAGATCCGATACGTGCATACGTAGTGGAGATATTGGGGGGATGTTCCCGAAGTGAGAAAGGCGAGCACGACGGACTGGTGTCGAGTCGACACCAGTCCGTCGTGCTCACTGTCGACTGAAGCGGCGACCGTGCCGCAGTGATATGAGTCACTGTGAGAGGATATTTGGACACCGCTAGTGTTGCATGCCAACGCTCACCATTTTACGAATGCGATTCCATCTGTTCTTTAGGACATTTAGAGATATTTATTCTTGTATCCTTTTTTTCGGTGCAGTAGACTCAGGCTCCCTCCCGTGTCAGGAGTATTGGATAGCAAACAGTACATGCCAACATGGCGGTACAGCCACCGTGCTTACTCATTGTGTAGTACTTCGAGCTTTTGTACTGCAGCTCCACTTCGATGACTACTTACTGGAGTGCTCCACAGGTAGGTAACATTCGGTCAATATAGAGTATTCTACACAGAATACACTGGTAGGCCAGGCCCGGGGGCTACTCAGGTCCGAGCCGGCACATCACTAACCGGAGCTGGAGGCACACAGCCCACGGGCCGCTGAGCCGGCCTATCAGATTATCAAAACCCACTGATCATGGAATGTTGGCATGAGTTGATGAGCAACCGATATCTGATTGTCATATAATTGGACCGTACATTTCAGCAGGCAGTCGTCAACCCTTTATTTCGTGGCAGGATTTGCCACGGATGCTCATTGCTGGCCCGTCTCTGGGTTATTTTCTGCAAGTTACAACATCCTGCAACGTGTTGCCATTACAACACACCCCACAGCACCCCATCACAGCTCGTACACCTGCATGTTCTGGGAAATACGTAGAATCTTCATGCAAAAAAACAGGCTGAGCATTTTCCATCTTTTTTTTAGCTAACAAACACTGGACATGGCTTGCAGTGCGTCGCGGCGCCTGTGAATGGCGATGCTTCCGGGGACCGGTTATCATCCGCATTCATGCCATCCGAGAGGCAGTTACATGGTCCTGGGTCAGACCTTCAGGGAGTAGTCACGACTGGTTCTCTCGGCTAACTCCACTCCCTGATACAGTGCAGAGGACATCCCCACGGGTCTTCGGGGCGCAATATACAGTGAATTTCACAGCGCAAACCCCCCCAGAGAAGTGTAGCGTTTCACAGCTCCACGTTTCGTTTCCTCCCCTTTTTTCATTTCAAATGTTTTTGGAAAACACTTTGTGCCAGTCACTTGGCCAGTCACGTTCATGGATCTCTGATCGACCCCGTTCCTCAGCGTACCACGTGGTTCGATCTCTCACAGCAGATCTCGTTCCAGCCAGTCGTTTTTTTCCCTTGCCCGTTGAGCCTCTTCTCCTTCCTTGATCGATCCCTGACCCGTCCTGTGCTTCTCTTTCATTCCCATACACACACCCACACACACAGCAAGTGAACCCACTGGGGCGTTCCACACCACGAGGACTCACTCTCTGGGCTTGAGCCGTCTGTGTACGACTGCGGCGCGTGGCCACTAGGTGTGTGTGCATCGAGGGAGGGGCAGTGTGTGATTTTCGCCCCGAGTGCCCACCATCCTTATCATACAACATACGAACGCCGATTTAACCAACGTGGTTCCACCCCGAGCCCCCCTATTGTCCAGCCTATCCAAATCCCAACTGAACATCGCACCATCCCCGCAACGTCGGATTCGACCGCTTCGAAGCACGGAAATACTAAGCTAGATGCATACGGATATAACGTAAGACACCGTTTAAACTCTTTGCGGTACTGAGTGTGACAAAAGACACTGGTTGCGGACGAGAGAGCATGCCGGGCACAGGATGAGGGTGTGTAGTCGAAGGCTGTGGTAGATCACACGGATGGTGAGATTAGGTGTACGAACGGTGAGGGGAACTGCGAACGTGCTTGAGTCGAGATGGTTGATTAATGGTTAATCGATTCACGACGGGGGCGCTCGCTGGCTTCCTGTGGGATTACACCCCTTCCTAGACGTTCTGCCATCTGCGGGTGTTGCTGCGCCGAGGAGGGGAGACTCAGGTGACTTGGGCGGGCGTAGAGAGGCGAAAAGCCACTTCGCTTATGCTCCCGCGTAGATTACATTAAACTGTCTCGCCTCTCGGGTGACCAGCTCACGAGCGCTTTCGAATACGGTAGTAGTTTCGAATGACCAATCTTGCCTAGGGGTTAAACACGTAACTTGGCGCGTCGGTAGTGGCGTCGCGTCAGGGATGCTTCGAGGGGGCTTTCTCACGGAGCTTGGGAGCGTCATTCAGCGCGGAGGGAACGGGTGGATCCGGTGATACGCAGCAAAAGAGTATGACCTGGAACGGATCCTGTGTCAGGATGGGGTAGGGGGGATTCCGGGGTATCTTTCATTTCATATGGGATCTCAGATAGGACAAGAAAGGCAGAGATAAGAAGCGACGTTCGTATTCGCTGTCGACAGTGAGTGGATAAGATTCAGCGATTGGCGACAGATCCCACGGAAGAATGCACATACATGGGGTATGGCGCGACGTGTGTTTCATACGGGTGCCATGTTTGCTGGCTGGCAGAACGCCAAGACGAGACTCTTTTCATCGCGTAGCAGCAGGGATTATCCGTCTTAAACTAGAGTATGTTTGCAGGAGAAACCCTCTAGCACAAATTGTGCAATTTCAGGGTGTGTAGTACAGTGGGATTGATCGACTCTCGAGGGTCGCGATACCTGTCAGATCGAGGAAGTAGTTGAACGGGTCAGTAATGAAAAGGACACGTTCCGTAATAAAGTAACCCAAAATTCGATTGGTTGTCGCGTGGGAATTCAAGAGCCAAATCCTAGTTTATCATGCTTCCATGTTCACTGTAACAGCAAATCCACAAACAGTGGTTCGTCCTAGAATACATCGAATAGGGTACAGACTAACTAGCATGCTTCGACTTGAATTTAAATTTAACATGCTTTACCTTTCAACAAGCTCATGAGTGGCGAAGCCGCGGGTCTGCTAGTGTGCCGCTACAGTAAGCAGCCGAGATGTCCGGATGTTTCACGTAGTGACAAGAGAGAAGCATACCCACTGCGAGGAGGCCTCAATGGTCAATGAAAACTTAAATCAATGTTGATGCCGCGGACCGGGGTTTCGACATGCAGGGGGAGGTTGTCGGAGCCGTGTTCAATTCCAAAGATATCAAAGGGGGAGTTGCAGGGCCGTGATCGGAGGTAGATCAAGCGCCCATAAAAGCGGGTTGCTCTGTCAGTGCTGTACGTGTGTCAAAGCCTCGTGGGTGATGCACGGAACGTCGCAGGTTGCTGTCATGCAGAACAAGGTGCGCTCAAGAAGAGGAAAGTTGTGGGGCAAAAAACATTGGTGTAAAATTTTAGGGGTTCGATTGTGATACGAAAACGCAGATCGAGTCTCCGAGGAGTGAACGTGTCAACGTGGCATAAGCTTGTGCGGAGAACGTTGCGACGATGGGGTTGTTCCGGCGATGTCGGCGCCGGTCTGTTGGTGAGAGGGAGGAAACAAGACGGCGGTGTCCGAAGCGATGATATGAGAGGGCAGTCCCAAGAGGATAATTGAATGATACCGGTGCTGTGTCAATGTGATGGTGAGGAACAACGACGGTGAGCGGCATGTGTGTGGATGGTGGATGACCGGGTGGCTGTCCCGGTACAGCTCATTGCTATATTGAGAGGGGGGTCGCTGGGGGGTTGCTATAAATGGGGGGGTGTCAGATCTGAGATTGGCAGCGGACATAAAGAGTTTGTCTATATATGGTAAACGAGTTGATCTGGATGGGATCTGAGACTCAACTACATACGTCAGATTATGTTTTTTGCGAGAGACCACGGTCGTGCCATTCAGCGGGCGGATCATTAGAAGGGATAAAAAGACAGTGCGAGTCAGAGCACCTCCTCTCCCCAACACACCATGTCTTCTCTCATTGCCCAGTATGTCGCACACATCCGCGAACTAGACGACTACCTGTACGTCCCTTTCTCTCCTCCGTCTCCCCCCCGCTGACCCTCCCCAGCTCTGGTACCCCCCTCACCCTCAATGGCAGCGGCCTCTCTCTCGCCCAGATCGCAGCCGTTGCCCGCCACGTCCCCTCTTCCTCTGCTTCTCCCTCTGCGCCTCCTCTTCGCCTCTCTGCCAGCGAGCACCTCCGTGCCGCACACGACGCTTCCCGTCACGTCATCGCTTCCAAGGTCGAAGCCGGTATTTCCATCTACGGCGTCTCCACGGGCTTTGGCGGCAGCGCAGACACCCGTACAGACGACCCCATCGCACTCGGTGCCGCCCTTCTCCAGCACCAGCATGCAGGTGTGGTGACCCCTTCCTCTGTCTCTCGTAATGCCTCGTCCCCTGCTATGGGTATGTCCTGTCCCTGCTTCCCATGATTTGTCCCACTTATCCCAAGTAGCACCCTTGCCTCTCTCGGATCCGGCTCACTCCACCACGATGCCCCCAGCCTGGACCCGTGCCGCCATGCTCGTCCGCACCAACTCCCTTCTACGTGGCCACTCCGGTGTACGGTGGGAACTCGTCGAAAAGATGCTCGAGGTCCTCGAAAAGGGCATCGTGCCGCTCGTACCCCTCCGTGGGAGCATCTCCGCCAGTGGTGGTCAGTAATTTTTTTGCCCAATCGTCTCACCTCGCTTATCACACACCATGTCCATGGGTAGACCTTTCCTCTCTTTCCTATATTGCTGGCATGCTGATCGGAAACCCTGCCATCCGGGTATGGTTACTCGCTTCCGGCATCCCTCCATCACTCCATATGCAGCCCGCTCATCTGAGGGTTCCCACGCCACGCTTCCCAGTCTCCACTGCAACATCATCTACATTTGCTTCTGGTGCCGCCACTCCGACCACCGAATCCGGTGGCGTATCTCCCATTTCTCCGAGCACACCCGCTTCCTCCATTCCTGATGATGAATTTCCCAAGCCTCACTTTGTTTCTCAATCAGCCTTCTACTCCGCTCTCACCCCCTCCTCGACAACATATACTGCTCCCAAGGCTCTCGCGCTCACAAATACCTCCCCTCTTCCCCTTGCATCCAAGGAACACCTCGGCATTCTGAATGGCACTGCCTTTAGTGCAGGTTTGTCCGCTCTTGTCGTCAATGGTGCCAAGGACGTCGTCATTCTTGGAGCTGTTAGTGCCATTAGCAACAACGGAGTCGAAATGCCAGCTCACTCTTTATAGGTCTTGACCGCGCTGTCCATAGAAGCCATGTTGGGCTCTCGTGGCTCTTTTGATCCTTTTGTCGGCTATGCTCGCCCTCACCCCGGTCAAATCGAATCAGCCCATCTCATCTGGTCTCTCCTGTCCGAGTCCAAATTCGCTCAGGGTGACGAGGTCGAGGTCAAGATCGAGGAGGACCAGGGTATACTTAGGCAAGACCGTTATTCCCTCCGTACCGCTCCACAGTGGTTGGGTCCCCAGTTTGAGGACATCAAGAGAGTCGAGGAAACCATCCGGATCGAGGTGAATTCGACGACCGATAACCCGCTTGTGGAGCCCCCGCGCGAGGTTGGTGGGGAAGGTACGTATTCATCATCTCCTGATGTCAGCCTGACTCACGTGTTTCAGGTAAAATTCATCATGCCGGAAACTTCCAGGCATTGTCCGTCACCAACGCCATGGACCACCTCCGACTCTCGCTTTCGCATATCGGTCGACTCATGTTTGTACAGCTTACTGAGATGATCAATCCCGCTATGAACCGTGGTTTACCCGGGAATCTCTCCGGTGGTGAGAGTGCACTAGATTTCGGGTGCAAAGGCCTTGACATTGCTGCCGCATCATATGCTGGGGAATTGAATGCCCTGGGGGGAATGAATGTGGGTGTGGGAAATGTCAGTGCTGAGATCCACAATCAGAGTATCAAGTAAGCGGTTCTCTCTCTTGCAAGGTTCTTGTTATTGACAATACATGTTGCTAGCTCCCTCGCCCTCATCTCGGCTCGGTATACATTAACGGCGCTTGAAGTGTCTCAATTAATGGCTGCCTCACACCTGTTCGTCGTTTGCCAAGCCCTCGACTCGCGTGCACAGTATGTCGAAATGAGGCAGATGTCTGCCCATGTTGTGAGCGACGTTGTGCGCGAAGAGTTTGCTCTCTCCGGTGCGGACCAACTCGTGGACAAGATCGCGCGCAAGGTGTTGCCCCAGGTGTACGATGCGCTCGACCGTTCGACGGGCATGGACACGGTACCGCGAATGGCCAAGGTGGCAAGCGAGGCAGTCTCTCCACTCCTCGAGGCGCTCGCATGGCTCGACCTCTCCGCACTCGACCTGGGCAAGGTAGCTGCATTCCGTACGACGCTGGCAGACAGGCTTGTGGCGCTCCTGACGGAGTTACGGTGTGCGTACTTGGGGGTGTCGTTGGCGGACGTCCGGAGGGGGTGCATAGGGTCGACGACCACACCCGCGCCGATACCGGTCTTTGGCCTCGCCCCACGTGGCAGAACACCGGCATCGGCCTTTTTGGCGCCCCGCACACGAGTGCTGTACGAGTTTGTCCGGGAGGAACTGGGGATTCCGATGCACGGCGCGGATAACCTGCGGGGAAGCGTGTTTGGCATGCGTGAAGGGGCGTTGCCCGGATTGGAGGCAGAGGAGGTGGCGGCGGCGTTGGGAGGGCCGGTGGATGTTACGGCGGGGGACAAGGTGGCGATCATTGTCGAGGCAATCAGGGATGGACGGATGGCGCGGGTGTTAGCGCGGGTGTGCGCAGGCGTGGATGCATGAGCGGTCTGCTGCTGAACCTATCAGGTCGGGGCGAAGACTCTATTTTGAGATGAATATATATCCTGTATTATTCGCTCCCTTTTGTTTATATCCCATCATTCTTACATGCACTACACACATTTTCTTCTTTTTATCCGTATGTAACAAGTAGAAGACCCGATACTTTGTAGATCAAAGACAAAACTTGGTGTCAATCATGAAAAACGAGACTGATCAGAGATGGCCCGTCTAGAACAACACATGCAACGTCAATGTCGTTTCCGTCAGGGCAAGAACGAAAAACGCAACCTACAATGTGACGTTTCCCTCGCGCTTCAATCTCAGGATCGCGAAACACTTTACCCGCGAGCCGTTCGACGCGACCTACAAATTCACGTCACCTCGGTAATCAGCAAAAAGTACGATCTGGGGCACAAGAGAGAGAAGACGCGGACACGGACCGACTATTCTCGTACCGATGGGCGGTTTAGTGTGCGGGTGACCGTTTGTGCCGGACGTGCCCTCCTCTGGACCCTGTGACGGCGACTCTGGCGACGGAGGGGTAGGTGTCTCGGGTTCGTATTCTTCCCCGTCGCGTTCGTAACCACGGCTGATGTATGACGTCACAACCCCATGTCCCGGGGAACGAGCACGAGCGCGGGCATGGACATGGGAGGGGTCGGAGCGGGAACGGGCGGGAGGATCCTGTCCCATCCGCGGCATGCCTGGGATGGGACATGTGCTCTGTTCGGTGGTGCATCCTGCCATGCCGGGGTCGTATGCTGCGTAGGGGTCGTCGCCTGCGCCCGAGAGGGCGTCGGCGGGGTCGGGAGCAGGGTTGGGGTCAGCAATGGGCGCGTCGACCGTGTGCTTGGACTCGGACTCGGACGCGAGCACGGGTGGACGTGAAGAAGAAGAGGGGTATCCCCCTGCGAGACCGATCCCGCGTCCTCCAAAGTCCCCAGGGAGGAGTTCGTCTTCTTCTACGCCGCGTCCGTGCGCGCGCTCGCGCTCGCTATCAGAGACGAAATTGGCTGTCTGGTAATAGCTCTCTGTTGGACGTCCAATGAAGTTAGACGCGAGTCGATCAAGGGTCAAGGTAAGGGTTAGGAAGTGGGATACATATGTGAGCATTAATTGTCAGGTGCGAGCGTTGCAATACTCACCGCGAGACATGTGTTGGTAGGACAAAGGCGTATCTCTTTCAAAGAGGTTTTCATTAAATAATTCTAGTGACGGGCGTAGATCATACACCCCCCTCGGAGTGGAGGGTGACGTACAGTGACGTCAAATAGGGGTGAGCGCGATGTCAATATTTGGCATATTCTGTCAAATGTAAGTATTCGAAGCTCGCTGCGTCCTCGTGCACGTGTACACATTTAATGTCTGAAATTCCGAGTATATACCTTTGGCATCGAAGCTACAGAAAGGGGGGGAAAAAGGCCTACTGTATATAAGGTGTTGTGTTTGAACCGGTAATGCAAAGGAACCGTTCAAAAATTCAAACTCCGATGACTTACTACTCTTCGCGTCGGACCGAGTTGACTGGGTCCGAGTCGTTCAGTTTGGCGCTGGTGTAACTTTGCTACCTCACACGCGAATTGACTGGGTCCCCTAGTTGGTACGGGTGGCTGTCAGCCAACTCTCAGCACGATATTAGTGACGAATGCGTGACATGCTCAAAGTCTTGCTTACCAACACTCGTTCAAAAACATTTCTAATTGAGAAATATACTACAATTACGCAGCTAGATAATACAGACCCCTAAACCTAGCATTTGACTAGCTTTTTACAATGTTTTTTGTGATGTTGAGACAAGGACGGAAGTGCAAATCGGTTTGCATTACTAGGCCAATGATGATAGTACACGCAACAGCCCCTCCTCATGTTTGAAACCCGTAAACACCCAGTTTGGCGGAAGTATCAAATAGGGATGTTCCATCAATTCAGTGGCGCTCGCGCGTGCCCCTGGATCTCTGCAGGAACCAAGGGGGGGTTGGTGTTGGTGTCAGTGTTCCAAACGCGGGAAAGGGGGAGAAAGGGGGTACGGACATGGCAAAACACCGATTCCTAAAATCGATAGCAAGATCCGACAGTGACAGGATCACATCCAAAGGAAGAGCTGCAGACGTTCCTCGACGCATGGCCTGTTCCGAATCAAAAGTCATTATGATCATGATTGCGATCACGATCACGATCACGATCACCCGCATCATCCGCATCCACATTTGACATTCACATTCACGTTCTTGGTGAGTGCCCAGGTACGACATGGATGATGACCACACACGGCTTACCTCGACCGTCAATGCAAACTTGTACCCATGCAGAGAGGGTTTCCCTCCCATCCACATATTGAGCAATACACAACCTACACTCCAGATATCGACTTTAGGTCCATACCGCTTTCCGCCGTGACTTCTGACTAGTTCGGGAGCGGTCCAAGGCACGATACCGCGCATCGGTGTCCACGAGGCGCTGTCATCGTCGGTACGTTGGGCGTTTCCAAAACCAGAAATTTTGCAGATGCCGGACGGCTCGACGAGGATGTTGTTGGCTTCGATGTTCTGGGGAGGAAGAGGGGTGGGGCCAAGGAATGTGTACGTGAGTGCGACGTGAAGGGTATTAATATACTTACTCTATGGATGATGTGATTAGCATGCAGATACGCCAGCCCATCGAATATTTGGGCGGTGAATGACTTGACCACCTCCTCGTCAAACCTGCCATGTTCTCGCAAACAACTTGCGATGGACCCGCCAGGAATGTATTCCAAGAGTCTGCCATAATCAAGTAATGCTACCTCCCTCAAACAAGCGAACGACCTACATGTTCAGGAAGGTGGTGGTCTCCTCTGATCCGAGGTAACCGACGATATGAGGATGATCCAGCCTGCTGAGTATCTCTCGTTCCGTCTTCAGCTCGGGCACAAAGTTGAGAAGCTGAGCGACCTTGTTGTCTTTCTTGACTTGCTTGACGGCAATCATCTCGCCGGTGGACGAGTCGAGGGCGAGGTAGACACGTCCATACGTTCCTGCTCCCAAAAGTACACCACGAACCCATTTGGAAAGTGCTGTCAAAAGAAACTTGGATCAATGCTCAGTAGATCGGACAATATCACCTACTACGTGGGCCATCCGGTGGAGGGTGGGGTACGTGTTCACTGGTAGTTTGTTTGTTCTGCGAAACAGTGTCCTCTGCACGGGTTCCGGGCTTCGGCCTCGTGCTTGTGCCTGACGGAGGTCCTGCTCTGGCGCGACCAGTATAGGGATGACCTCCTCTGCCACGCCAGGGTTGCTTTTTCGAGTCAGGGCCTGACGGATTGCCGTGGGAATATCCTCCTCCGGCGCCAATGGAGGAATGACCTGCCTTGGCGCGCTCAGGTCGCTTTTCTGAGTCGAGACCTGACGGATTTCTGTAGGAATATCCTGCTCTGGCATGCTCGGGTTGCTTTTGCGAGTCGTCCTTGCCTACACGAGTTGGTTTCTTGTCCTTCGCCTGGTTCATTGTCTTCCATTCAGTCAAAGGGGGTCGGTGACTTTCGTCGGCATCTGAAGTAGTCCCTTCTCGTTGAACGACAATGTAGCTGTCTCCAAGTTTCATGCCATTTAAGCCTTGAACGGCAACATCCGTCACAGAGGCATCGACATACTCGAAAAACGCAATTCCCTGATGAAGAAGCACAAGTGAGTCATGGTGGCATGGCACCGCCGTAACCATCCCACCAACCTTGGAAAGTCCATTTCCATCTTCTCGAACGAGATGAAACCTCTTCAGCTCCCCGAAATTCTGGAAGGCCTTCTGCGCTTGCTCTTCGTTCAAGTATGTTGGTAGTCCGCTCGCAACCAGACCATGGATCCGAACGTCTTCTCCGAGATCTTTGGTAACGCTTTGTTTCTCGATGTCCTCCCGTTCGTTCGAGGGGGGCTCGTGAATTTGATCAGGAGATGAGGTCGAAGGACCCGGCCATCGCGTAATGTCTTCCGGGACGAGAGGTGCTGCGGAAGCGCTCGTACCAGTCGGTATACGGGACCGCGGTCCAAGCGATGACTCTATCTGGGTGACGTCGTTGTCCAGATCGGCATTGCTAGGACGATCTGGTACGTTGGATGATGGTGTCGAGACGTCGAGGGGGTCACGAAGGGGCGGCGGAGGTGGATAGACACCCAGAAGTTGCTGGAGTGAGGAAACCACTTCCGCAGCAAGCGGTCTCTCAGAAGCCAACGACCAGCACCGTTCGATGAGCGCCCAATGTTGATCGTCAATCGGTCGCGCGAGTGGCCGTTCAGGCTTGAGACCCTGAGACAAACGCAACATGACAGCAGCATCGCTTCGGATCTCGCACCACGGGTATTTTCCGGACAGTACCTGATAAAAACAAATAAGATCAAAGTTGCATACAGTCTTAAGAGAAGCTGCCCAATGCGTACCAGAAGAGCCATGTTTCCGAACGAGTAGATGTCGCTTTTGGGGTTGTGCACCGGCTCTTCTTCGTTGGGCGAGAAGTGTTCGGGTGCAGCCCATCGCAAAGTGCCGGGTCTCACAGTAGACGTCTGGAGGTAAGCAAATCCATCTGGAAGTTCTCCTATCAAGGAGGCACAACCGAAATCGGTCAGGCAAGCGTTGTAATCGTGATCGAGGAGCACGTTATTCTGTCCGTAGCTCAGCCGGCAAGAAAAATCCTATACTTCCTCGCGACGTACGCTTGAGAGGTCTCCATGGACCATAGGAAATGAGTGCACTGTCCGTAATGATCGATGCGAGTACTCTGTGACGTGAATTGAACCTACAGTAATGGAGTCCATTGGCAATATCCAATAACTGTAGCGTAAGATGGGGAGGTGTCAGAGAGCGGCGCTCTGTAGCATGTTTTATTGGATTTACTTGCCAATTGTAGGCGGTGTGCAACTGCGAGCTGATTGTCATGTGCCTGTAAAAACGAGTGCAGTGTAC
>JBBPRF010000162.1:0-46877 GCA_038092875.1 Lanmaoa pseudosensibilis
CTCCCGTCCCCACACTTGCCCCCACCAACGAAATCTACCATGTCTTCGAAACCCGTTGAACTCCGCCTCGGAGCGCCCAAAGCCTTCGATGGATCCTACGACCGAGCCGTTGAATGGCTCAACACTGTAGAAACCTACCTTTTGGTTAACGTCGACGTGTACAACACCGACGCCAAGAAGGTCGCCTTCGCCCTCTCGCATATGACGGAGGGATCCGCACGCACATGGGCCGGAACATTCCGCCAAACCACCTTGACCCAAACCCCGGCTAACCTCGGGACTTTCCCTGATTTCAAAACGGCCTTTAAAAAGGCGTTTGAACACCACGATACCATCGGCAACGCTATTGCCTGGCTCTTTACCACCTGTGTCGTCCCTAAGAAGGACGAACCCCGTGCCACCACTCTGATGAACTATATCTCGGAGTTCAAGAACAAGGTCGCCCTCGCACAAATCAAGGACGAAAATGTCCTGATCCGATACTTCGCCTCCGGCATCCCCCCCGCGCTCATGACCAAAATCATGGGAATGGACACCGTCCCTACCACCGTCGACTCATGGTATAACAAAGCCGTCCACTTCCAAGCTCAGTGGGACCGTACCCGCGAAATCGCCCAGGTCAACAAGAAACCTTCGGGCGGTTACTCCTCTTTCTCCCCTAGAAACTCCTCCGCCCCCGCTAAAGACCCTAACGCCATGGATGTTGACGTCATCCAGGTGAGCAAGCTAACCGATGCGGAACAACTACGTTGCCGCAAGGAAGGCCTCTGCTTCCACTGTCGCAAACCGGGACACACGTCCCTCAAATGCTCCGCCTTCGCCGAGAAGCCTAAGAACAAACGCGTCAATAAGGTTGAGGAAGAGACGCTCCCGAAGCTTGAAGAGGTTGAGGACGATGACGATGAAGAAAATGTTCGTCGTGTATCTTTTCTTTCGGATTTTTGAATCGGGGATCTGCTTCGACGCCAGACTCCCCTTCTCCCCGTAGTGGTGTAACCGTATCATCTCTTGTAACCAAGGCAATAGAAATCGCCGTTCAAGTCATTGTACCTTCGCACACGCTCAAAGCCGTCGACACTCGCGCCCTCATCGACAGTGGGGCAAGCATCAATTGCATGGACTGGGACTTCGCCAAGAAGAACCTTTTCCCCATTGAAAAACTCAAGGAACCCCTTCGGGCCCGGAACGCGGATAGCTCCTACAACAAAAGCGGCGACATCCGACACGGCGTAACCCTCTTTATCAACATAGAAGGCATCGCCCACCGCGTTCTATTCCACCTCATGTCCCTCAAGGACAACATCATCCTCGGAACCCCCTGGCTCTCCGCCGTAAACCCCCAGATCGATTGGACCAAACGGACTATCTCCGTCGCGGAATCCTCCGATCAATCAAAAGAACTCTACGCCTCGCACGTCGCCGATGTCAAGCGACACGACACCCATTACTGGGTCCCACCTCCCGCGCCCCCTCGACATGTCAACGTCTTCGCCACCGAACAGGAGAAACTCTTCTCCTACAACGGGTGGGAAGAAGAGAACCAGTTTCTCTCCCGTGCTATGGGCAACCGTGCCCTCTACCGGACCATTCGGTTCGGATCTCGTTACGCCCCCCTTGGCTCCGCCCGGGTTGCCAGATTGACTCAAGCCACGGAACTCGCTATCTCCGCCGGGAAAGACAAACCCAAGACCACGCTTCCCTCGGCATACTCCGAGTTCGCCTCGGTCTTCTCGAAAGAAGCGACCGACCACGTTCCCCCTTCCAGGCCCTACGACCACGAGATAAACCTTAAAGAAGGTTTCACACCGAAGATAGGGAAACTCTACCCCTTAACCCCCGAAGAACGTACCGCCACCGAAGCCTTCCTCGACGAAAACCTCGCCGCAGGAAAAATCCGACCCTCGAACTCCCCCCAAGCCTCGCCCTTCTTCTTTGTCAAAAAGAAGGACGGAGGTCTACGCCCATGCCAAGACTACCGCTACGTCAACGAACACACTGTTCGAGACGCCTACCCCCTGCCCTTGATCTCCGACCTTATCGACAAGCTGAAAGATGCCAAGGTCTTCACCAAGTTCGATGTCCGCTGGGGATATAACAACGTCCGCATCAAAGATGGTCATCAGTGGAAAGCGGCGTTCGTTACCCACAAGGGGTTATTTGAACCCACGGTAATGTTCTTCGGTCTCTGTAACTCCCCCGCCACATTTCAGCGGTTCATGAACGACTCCTTCCGCGATATGATCGCAGAAGGATGGCTCGTTATCTACATGGACGACCTCCTCATCTTCTCCCCCGACGAGAAAACCCACGAGGACCGCACAAAACGTGTCCTACAACGCATGACTGAACTCGATCTCCACCTCAAACTGGAGAAGTGCAAATTTGCCACCACCGAGGTTGACTACCTCGGCCTCATTGTCAAACCCGGCGAACTCGCCATGGACCCCGTTAAACTTGAGGGCATCTCCTCATGGCCCGTACCCACTACGGTCAAGGAAGTCCGCTCCTTCCTTGGCTTCGCTAACTTCTACCGCCGTTTTATCCCGAGCTATTCCAATATTGCTCGCCCCTTGATCGACCTCACCAAGAAGTCGCTTCCCTGGTCCTGGACCCCCACGTGTCAAGAAGCGTTCACCACCCTGAAACGCCTCTTCCTCTCCGAACCGGTGTTACATATGCCGGACCTTGCTGCTCCCTTCGCCATCGCCACCGACGCCTCACGGAACGCCACCGGAGGTATCCTCTTGCAAGCCGACTCCAACGGAGATTGGCACCCCTGTTCCTATTTGTCACAGTCCCTGTCCCCCGCAGAGCGCAACTATGATATCTATGATCGCGAACTCCTCGCGGTCATCCGTGCCCTCAAATCGTGGAGGCATTATCTCCACGGATCTCAGTTCCCCGTTCAGGTCTTCACTGATCACAAAAACCTGACGTACTTTCGATCCCCACAGGCCCTCAACCGTCGCCAAGCCCGTTGGCTTCTTGATCTAGCGGACTTTGATTTGAAAATGACCCACGTTCCCGGATCCCACCTCGCGGGCCCTGACGCCCTTTCTCGTCGCTGCGATCACTTTCCCCGGTCGGATCCTGACAACCAGGCCGTCACTCTCCTTCCCCCATCCATCTTCGTTAATGCTATCGACACCGCCCTCGCTGACAAGGTTGCGGCAGCTTCTGCCGGCGACCCCCTCGTCCTCCAGCGCCTCCAATCCATTAACGAGGATATCCCCGCCGCCTTCCGCTCCCGTCTTTCCGACTGGCAGATGGAAGGATCTGTTTTGATGTACAAAGGCCGCGTATACGTTCCGGACTCCGGGGACTTACGCCGGTCTATCCTCCGTCGATGCCATGATCACGAAACCGCCGGTCACCCCGGCTTCCTGAAGACCCGACAACTCGTCTCCGCCGAGTTCTGGTGGCCTGGCCTTGCCAGCCACGTGCGCCGCTATGTCGAAGGCTGTGCTACCTGCCAGCAAAACAAATCGAACACCCATCCCACCGTGCCACCGCTCACCCCGATTAAGTCCTCCGCCTCGCGCCCCTTCCAGCAGATCTCGTGTGATCTCATCACGGATCTTCCCGAGTCCTCTTCCTTCGATTCCCTTCTGGTCGTGGTAGACCATGGGCTTACTAAGGGGGTGATTCTTTGCCCCACGAAGAAATCCATTACCGCCGAGGGAGTAGCATCCCTCTTTTTTCACAAAGTCTACCTCCGCTTCGGCCTCTACGACAAAGTCATCTCCGACCGAGGTCCACAATTCGCCTCCGCCTTCGCCAAAGAACTCGGTCGCATCCTTAACTATGACCTGTCCCTCTCCACCGCGTACCACCCTCAGACGGACGGAGAAACTGAACGAGTCAACCAGGAGATCGAAACTTATCTCCGCATCTTCTGCGGTAATAACCCCGGTTCCTGGGCTGACAATATCTCTCACGCAGAATTCGCTCACAATCATCGCCCCCACTCCGTTACCAATCAATCCCCGTTCTATCTCATGATGGGATATGAACCCCGTGCCCTTCCCTCGGTGATCGCCGAATCTTCCCTTCCCGCAGTCGCTTCTCGTTTGAAATCCCTAACCGCCGCCCGCGACGAAGCCCTCGCATCTCACGAACTCGCCCGTCAAACCATGGCCGCTCGTACACGCCAGAAGTTTACACCGTTCAAACTTGGGGATAAAGTGTGGCTCGAAGCCCGCAACCTCAAACGCTCCATCATCAACCCAAAGTTCGCCCCGAAACGCGAAGGACCTTTTACCATCACGAAGGTCCTATCCCCAATCACCTACAGACTCCGAATCCCCGCGACTTGGAAGATCCATCCGGTCTTCCATGCTTCTCTTCTTACGCCCTACCGTGAGAACGCCGTCCACGGACGGAACTTTCCGAAACCTCCGCCTGACCTTATCGCTGGGGAAGAAGAATACGAAATTGACCGGATCTTGCGCCACCGCGGAACTCCGCGTTCCCGTTCCTTCCTGATCCGATGGAAGGGATACACCGCCGAAGATGACTCATGGGTCCCTGAACGGGATTTGAAAAACGCCAACTCCGCTTTAACTGCTTATAAAAAGCTTCACCCATCCGTCTTCTCTCCCCAGCGCTCCTGAACTCCAACCACCACATCCAATGGCCATTGAAACCTCCTCCATCTCTATCTCCACCGTCTCCTCTATCGTCTCCTCGCCTCTCCAAAATGTCTCCCCCGTCGAAGCCAACGCCACCATTCCAAGTCCTCCGCCTTCTTATCGCAGCTCTGCTCCTCCCTCTGAGCGAGCTTATTCCCCGACTTCATCCGTGGATCTTGTTGCCAACGCTCCAGTTGCTGAGCAACCTCTCTCTCCTGTTCCTACTCCTCTTACACCAGTATCTGTCGCTACTTTACAGGACGCTGTTATGTCTGTAGACGTCCCCCTCTTCGCCAATCGCCTCCGGGAAGATCCTCCCACCGGCGATGACATCGTCCTCCTCTCCGTCCTTCTTCACAACCCACGCATCGCTTCGCACATCGAGCATTTCATTGAGACTGGCTCTCCACTTAACGCACTCTACGGTGCCTACCTGCAAAACGAGACCATCATCATGCATGCCAGTACACCTTCCTCCCGCGCCGAAATCGCTCTCCGTGACCGTTTCATCCTCGACGACGCCCGTGACGTCCAGGCACAATTATATGTTGCCATGTACCAGTTAGATATGCTCCCCTTCCTGGTCGATATCGACCGTTATCTTCTAGATCTCGCCTCCCGCGTCCGTCCTCTCACCGAGGACATTGCCACCCTCATCTCTGCCCGCGAACAAGCCGCCGCCGTCGCCGCCGGACACGAAGCCGCCATTCGTGTCGGCCGTCACCTTCCCATCTCCAATCCACCTGAACCCATGTGTCCTGCTGTCATCCCCGAAGAAGAAGAAGAACCCCCGGTCGAACATATCGACCCCGCATACCTGGAACGTGAACCACGCGAACCAGAGACCCCGTCCGCCTCGTCCTCCCCACTCGACATCCACGCTCAGGAAGCCCTACACAGCATTGAAACCAGCCGCTTCCATCCGTCGCCCCTCGCTCCCTCCGACCCACGATATTCTCAGGCATGCTTCCAATGCCGAAGCCTCGGACATATGAAACGGGATTGTCCTGCTTATAGCTGTCCCTTCTGCCTCACTCCCGCTCCCGGACATAACCAAACACAATGCCAGAATTACTGGTGCTCCCAATGCGGACGGCGAGCCCCCGGTCACCACGCCGATGTATGTATCTGGCGTCGCCGCGACCACACTACACCATCTTCTTCCTCTTCCTCCTCTCACCGGTCCTTTCGCTCCCGTACTCGGACCTCCTCCACCAGCTCCCGGGGGTCAAACAGATCTCGTCGCTCATCAGGACGCTCTCGTCCTATCCCTATCCCTCTGCCTATCGAGACTGAGCATCTCGACGACGTCTACGTAGACAACGACCCCTTCGACGACGTGGCTTACGCCAACATGACTGGTTCTCTGTGAATTAGTCTCAGTGGGACTTCGACGGTAACGAGGGGGTAATGTTACGATCCGTCTCGGACTACCTTTCTTTTTCCTAATCTTCATTAGCTATACGCTGTATTCTTACAAGTCGCTCGTTCGACTCTCGCCTCGTATGTTTTCTTTTCACTTCATCTCACGTGACCTTATCCAGTCGGCCATTGCCGTTTCCATCACGTGACTCTGCAGTCTGCAGTCATGACGCCATCGACTGCGCATTTCATTTCTGCTCTTCTATTTGTAATTCTAATGACGCGTCGTCTTCTCATTGGCTATCGATATCATACAACGCGTCACCCTTCTCCACTTACCATACTTAGTTCTCTTTTCTCATGGTCCGTGCGCGGATCCCCTACATATAAATACCTGCGCTTTCGCAGTAGAGATCCCTAGCTTAGACCTCCCTTGTCTACCTAGAAATCTCTGCAATCGACAAGGTCCTTGTACCTTTGTGCTTTCGTCCCTTGTCTCTCCGCACTCGCTACGCGTTCGTCTCTACGACCGTAGATCCCTTGAACCGAGGATGGTCGGTATTGCCTTAGTGCATCCGTACTCCGTGCCTACGTCGTTACTTCGCGCCTGATCGCTGGACGACTCACTTCGCCACTTGGTCACCTCACGTGCCAGTGGATTCCCCCGCGCCACGTGACTGCTTACGCGTCCGTGGAATATCCTCGAACACTCGACACTTAGGACCTCCCTACGCCTTCAAGGGCTACGTCCGATCCTACCCGGGTCGAGCGTAACACCAGGCAATGATCAGAGGTGGTAAACAAAGTGGATTAGACTGGGGAATCCAATTGTATGTGTCTAACTTATATATGTTACAGGATGGTGCACAGACCATGCAGTGTGTGAGATAATTTACTAAGTATAGTATGATGAAAGAAGTGTTCATGTGAATGACAGCGTGAGAGAATGAGCGGAAATAAGTGTGAGAATAGATAAGGTGTGAAAGAGACAAAGATTAAAATCATGAGGCATGTCACGTGATTAAGTCTGGACCATGGTCACATGATTGTTTCTCATGATCACGTGTACTAGTCATGTGACTGGTAAAGGTAAAATGATAAGTCCAAAAAAGTTTGAAAATATTCATATTATAACACTACCCCCTTTTTAAGACTTGAATTCCAGGCGAGTCACGGAAGGCTCAGTGGCTGTAAAGTTTTCATAAGGAGAGAATAAAGAATTGAAAGCAGAGACAGTGAGTCCGCGGAGTTTGTGGGGGGCGGAAGGGTTCTTTTTGTGGAAATCAGTGACTGCCTGTGGTGTTGTGTGAATAATATCAGCAGATTCCCATGTGCGATCGGTTTCATCATAACCCTTCCAATGGACAAGGTACTCCAACTTCTGGCCGCGGAGACGTGATGCGGCTAAATAGTCAATCTCAAACTGCTCTTCTCCCTCTTGGTCTACCTCTATCGCTTCGGGACGGACTTTGGGCTGTCCAGGTAAGGTTTCCCGATAAGGTTTGATGTGTGCGATATTAACCATGGGATGAATATGAATAGAGTTGGGCAATTTGAGTGTGACGGCATTAGGAAGGACGGCAGTGATAGTGTACAGGCCAATCCATTTCTGTGAGAGTTTTTTCGCCATATATGGAAGTTTGAGTTTATCTGTGGAAAGCCAGACCTGCTGACCAATGGAATACTCTGGTGCTTCTGAACGATTCTTCTTGGCTGAAGTAATCATTCGGTCTCTAGTGGCTTCTAAAGCTGATTCGATCTCCTTGTGAGAACAACCTATGTCTCTGGCAAAACCTGCCAATTTCCCTTCGAAACCCATGCGAGGTGCGTAGTTCTGAGTGACATTAAAGGGAATGGTCCCAGTGGCAGTAGTGAGTGTGTTATTGTGGGAGAATTGGGCCATCTTGAGCCAATTGGCCCATTCGTTCTGCTTCTTCCCTATGTAAGCGCGGAGATATTGTTTGAGATCTCTATTGACATGCTCAGTTTGGCCATCAGTTTGAGGATGATAGGCCATGGAAATTTTTTGGGAAATACCGAGGAGTTTGCATAGCTCCTTGGTAAAGGCAGAAACGAATTGGGGACCGTGATCCAAAACAAGTGTGGAGGGTAGTCCATGGGTACACCAAACATGATCCTGGAATAAAATAGCTAAGTTTGCGGAAGAGCAGGTATCATAGGTGGGAATAAATACAACTTCTTTGGAAAATCGATCAACGACAACGCAGATAGCTGTAAAAGAACGTGATTTGGGTAAACCTGTAATGAAATCTACTGAAAGATCTTCCCATGGTCGTTTTGCGATGGGGAGGGGAAGAAGTTTTCCTGCCGGTGCCTTTTGTTTACCCTTCGTGAGGGCGCACACTTGACAGCTATCTACATAAGTTTTAACGTCCTTTGTGACACCAGGCCACAAGAAATAGTGGGTAAGGGTATGAATAGTTTTAGAATGTCCGCCATGTCCGGCAACAGGAGAATCATGGCAAAGAGTGATTAAATGAGTACATAATGATTCAGGTATGAAAACTTTGTTTTTGTCATTTTTGAAAATATTCATAGTAGAGTCAAAAAGAAAGTCGTTCACTGCATCAACCCCTAGAGAGACTGACTCAGATTCCAACTCCAAAAGAAAGTCTGACGATAAGGAAATAGAATTTACGAAAATAGAAGGAGGCAAGACCGTCACATTGCTGTTATAATCCTGCACTGCCTCCCCATGATCCAGTCAATGCGAAAGAGCATCGGCCCGACCATTTGTGGAACCAGGTTTATAAACAAAAACATAATTAAATTCCTGAAGAAGGGCATGCCAACGGGCCTGGCAACCACTTAAAGTTTGCGGCTTCTTCCAATATTCTAGATTTTTGTGATCGGTCCAGATCTCGAATCGTTCGTGACCCATAAGATAGTGGCGCCATTCTTCCAGCGCCTGAATTACTGCAAGCAATTCTTTGTCGTAAATAGGATAGTTGCACTCAGTGCTATCAAAGGAGTGGGAGATGAAGGCCACAGGCCTCCAGTTACCATCATCGCATAAGGTAGAGAGCACAGCTCCCATGGCTATATCTGAGGCATCCGTTTCAACCCTGACTTCCTGTTCCCAATTAGGGTAGGCCAAGAGGGGTGCAGTTGTAAATTGCTTTTTCAAAGTGTCGAATGCCTTTTGCTGATTGGGACCCCATGTGAATGGAACATCTTTTTTGGTAAGGTCATTCAGGGGGCATGCGATCTCAGCAAAGCCTTCTATGAATCATCTATAATAATTACAAAGTCTGAGGAATCCCTGGAGCTGCTTTAAGCAAGTAGAAACCGGCCAATCCATGACCCCTGCAACTTTGCTCACTTGCATCTCTACCCCCTTTTTAGATAGGACCATATCCAAAAAGTCCACCTTGTCCTGGGAGAAGAAGCACTTGGAGGGTTTTACATAAAGATCATTCTCGCGTAAGCGGCAAAGGACCTCTTTTACCACCTCTTTGTGCTCTTCCTTGGTTTTCCCAGACGTAAATATCATACAATCGTCTATATAAATAATCACTACAGCGTACATGTCATTAAATATATTGTTCATCATCTGTTGGAATGTGGGAGGTGAATTAGTCATTCCAAAATACATAACTGTAGGTTCATAGGCGCCAATGGGGGTGACAAAGGCACCTTTCCATTCATTGCCTTCTTTGATTCGTACGTTATTATAGCCCCAACATAAGTCAAGGGCCATGAACATATCGGCATTTTTGAGCTGATCAATAAGCTGTGGAATTAGAGGGAGTGGATAAGAGTTTTTAATAGTACCCTCGTTTAAATATCGGTAATCAATGACTGTTATGCTCGACCCGGGTAGGATCGGATGTAGCCCTTGAAGGTGTAGGGAGGTCCTAAGTGTCGAGGGTTCGAGTGTATTCCATGGACGCGTAAGCAATCTCGTGGTGCGGGGGGAATCCACTGGCATGTGATGTGACCAAGTGGCGAAGTGAGTCATCCAGTGATTGGGCACGAAGTGACGACGTAGGCATGGAGTACGGATGCGCTAAGGCAATACCGACCATCCTCAGGTTCAGGGGATCTACGGTCGTAAAGACGAACGCGTAGCGACGGCAGGAGACAAGGGACGCAGAAACGGAGGTACAAGGACCTTGTTGATTGCAGAGATACTAGGTAAGACAAGGGAGGTCTAAGCTAAGGATCTCTGCTATGAGAGCGCAGGTATTTATACGTAAGGAGTCCGCGCATGGACCATGAGAAAAGATAGCTAAGAATGGTAAGTGGAAAAGGATGACGCGTCGTACGATAACAGTAGCCAATGAGAAGGTGACGCATCATTAGAATTACAAATAGAAGAGCGGAAATGAAATGCGCAGTCGATGGCGTCATGACTGCGGGCTGCGGAGTCATGTGATGGAAACGGCAATAGCTGACTGGATAAGGTCATGTGAGATAAGGTGAAAGGAAAGCGTACAAGGTGGGAGTCGAATGAGCGACTCGTAGAACTACAGTGTATAGCTAACAAAGATTAGGAAAGAAAAGGTAGTCCAAGGTAAATCATAACAATGACCATTCACTTCTTGCCGTCTTTCTTGGGAATAAAGAAGACTGGCGAGGTCTGTGGGGATTTGGACGGTTTGATATACCCCTTTTTGAGTTCCTTGTCTATGAACACACGAACTTCTTCCATTTCGATATTGGATAGTGGAATAACCCGACCCTTCTTCGGGATGAAGTCCAGCTTGAGATCTATGGCATGATCCCAAGGCTTACGTGTTGGCATTTTCTCGGATTCTTTCTCTGAGAAGACGTTGAGAAACTCGTGATAGACCTGTGGGACTTGGTCAGCGAGTCCTTCTTCTATAGTACAAATGTAAGCGGGCTCTGGTGTGAAGAAAGTAGAAGCGCCAGGCTCTGTGCCCATAATTTTACAGTATTGTGTGCAACGTGGGAAAGAAATTGTCTTTTGGGTCCAGTCAATCTTGGGGTTATGGCGGTAAAGCCAGTCATACCCGATAATCATCCGGTGAGTACCCAGTTTAGATATATAAGCATCTAATATTTCATAATGTCCCGCAACTTCCACGATCAAAGACACTGCATGACGAATCTGGCTGATAGCACCTTCGGATCCATCCGCATTATGTATCTTAATTGGGTTGTCTAAGGTATAATAAGGTATTCCATGACGTAAAACGTAGTCCTGATCAATGAAAGTATGGGTAGCACCAGAGTCCAAGAGAGCTTTGAACTGGTAGCATTCCCAGTGATCATTCTGCTGACACATGATGACTGTCTCAAGTGAGAACTCTCCGTCAAATGACAAAGTCGTGCCATGGTGCATAGCAGTCATCAAAACTTTGAGGGGTTTATAAATAGAAAGAATTTTTTGTTGTCTATTCAGAGAATTAAGCACACTATTATTTATTTCTGGTGCCGCACTCAACTGAGATGCTCTGACGGAAGAAGACAAAGTATGTAATACAACTGAAAGGTCAGAAATAGGAAAATCTATGTCCATACAATCAGAAAAGGAAGAACTATTTACAAGATTAGGTCTGGGCATGTGATGACCCTCATCCCTCACGTGCTGTGTCCTTTTAAAGCATCAGCTGCCCTTTGCTGTGCTTCTGCTTCTTCCAAGACAAAACCTTGTTGTGCCCCTGCTTGCGCTGCGGGAGGGGCTACTGGTGGAGTCGGGAGAGGACGACCCATGTAGTGCTGGGTGACCTGCACCTCTTGATATCCGTTGTACAATGGCGGAACGTAATGACCTTGGTTGTAGTCCCATGTCCATTGTTGCCGAACCTGTGGCGCACGGGGAGGTCATTGATGAGGGTTTGACAGGCAGTCAGGCTTGATGTGCCCAGGTTTCCCACAATGGAAACAGGTCCTTGTATCAGGACGAGGTCCCAGTGCAGCCTGCTGCACTCCTATTTCCATGGGGGCACCACGGCCCAGTTGCATTCCAGTTGCCATAAACTGGGGGCGAGACAGTGGGGGAGTGGACGGAGGATGATATGGCCCATTGGGCTGCAGAGGGGGAAGTTGAGGGAAGCGGGCAGGAGGACCACATTTGACGGCGAGCTGCTCCATTGCTCAGCCTACTTGTCGACATGCGTTGGCCAGCACATCGTACTCCTCATAGAGGAGATGAGGTCGATTGAGAGTAAGCCTCTCGTAGACGCAGTAGTCGACCGCTTTTTTGAGCAACGAGCAGGCATGGTAGTCCTCAATGCCTGCTTCCTTCCTTAATACCTCAAACCTTTGTAGGAAGAGGTTGATGGGGTGCCCATTTTGTCGAAGAGCCTCAAGCTTCCGGAGAGACTCGTGGGCAAGGATGTCAATCCAGAAATACACTTTGATTTCCTGTTGAAGCAAAACCCAGGCTGACCAGGCTGCTTCTCCTTTTACCCTGGTGACCACGTTTGAGGCATTTCTGACTTCTGTTGTCTCGTCATCGAGATACTTCTCGAGGGTGATTTGGGCAAACCCCTCGGCTTTCTTCTCTAGATGAGACAGGACGGCTATTGTTCGGAGCTTGTCCGATTTCCACGACTGGGTGTCCACCCACAGTCACATGCGCACCCACCAGATGCAGAATATGTTCCTGTCGCCATCCCACTTTTCAGGGTCAGTGATCTTTTTGGTCACATTTGCCTTTTCTTTGTCAACGTTTAAGTTGGCGAGGTGCTGGACAAGGTCATTGAGGTCGATAGTCCCCAACATAACGGATTATAGGATGGAGGGAGGAGCGGGGGCGAAGGTAGGGGTGGAGGTGCTCAAGGCGATGATGAGAAACAAAAAATGAGAGTGTGTTGGTGCGCTTTTCTATCTGAGACAGCTTGAATTCTTCTTTCAGTTGCTTACTGCCTGGTATCTTCCAACCAGACTCTGGGCAACCTACAAACTTGAGACCGGAAAAAGTATCTTCTCGACCAAAGGTAATATCTCCTTCTTCATCGGCAATTCCAAAGGTGGCTGCAGTGATCTATCGTAAAACTAAAAAAGAAAAACTATGTAAAAAGAAGTCAGGAGTGGAGGAACCAGATACGCCTGGCTACAGCAGGGGGAATACTGCCCTCATCAGATGTGATGTTACAGGTGATCACACGAACCCGCCCCTTGTAGCGTTGAAGGGGATACGGACTGTTAGGCACTCAACAGACAATGGGGGCTTGTGCACTATGCCCGGCAGCAACGTTATCTGTATTTATGACAGCAGACAACCGTATATGCAAGCGTTTCGCCGGGTGCTTTTCCCGCTAGTGTCAAGTGCTAGTTCCTCTTGTTCCCTTAGCTCTGGGACCCGAGCGTTGTGTATGACAGTCTAATCCAAGTGTTATGAACTACTGCGAATGATAATCCACAAGGCTCAGGGACACGTCTTTCAGCATACACAGCTACTGGCACAAGGAGTTTGTGGAGCTTTCACCCACATTCAACACCGGCCTACAAGGTGGATGTACACCAGGCAATGACCAGAGGTGGTAAACAAAGTGGATTAGACTGGGAAATCCAATCGTATGTGTCTAACTTATATATGTTACAGGATGGCGCACAGACCATGCAGTGTGTGAGATAATTTACTAAGTATAGTATGATGAAAGAAGTGTTCATGTGAATGACAGCGTGAGAGAATGAGTGGAAATAAGTGTGAGAATAGATAAGGTGTGAAAGAGACAGAGATTAAAATCATGAGGCATGTCACATGATTAAGTCTGGACCATGGTCACATGATTGTTTCTCACGATCACGTGCACTAGTCACGTGACTGGTAAAGGTGAAATGATAAGTCCGAAAAAGTTTGAAAATATTCATATTATAACAATTCTTTGTTGACACATGTGCAGCTTTCGGTGCAGCCCCGTCATCTGGCATGTATGGCCACCTCACAGACGCAGGAGCAGAAATACTGCGATTTCAAGGTATCAGGCCCCTAGACAAATGGGTTGATGACCATATTTTCCTGTGAATAAGGCACAAGTTTCTAAACAACTACAACAACTTGTGCACTGAATATGCCAAGCGCATTTCCGCCTCTGGAAGCATAAAACAATCAGGATCTCGCCTATGGTTCACAGGTGCAGAATCACCAGATAGCTTAATTGAAGAATTCAATAAGGACTGCTCGTTTCCAATCCAAGATCTCTCATGCCAATTAGCACGTTCAATGCACGAGGCCTCTTTCACATACAGCATGTCCGATATTGACCAAGTTTCAGAACACCTAGGCATCCCATGGGAAGCCTCCAAAGACCAACCATTCACTATGTACACCATTTACATCGGTTTCAAGTGGGACCTGGAAGCACGTATTGTCTCCCTTGCACCTGCCAAGGTTGCAAAATACCTCGCAGCCATCCAAGAATGGCAAAATCATCTGAGGCACGTGCTTCAAGACATACAGTCACTGTATGGCAAACTGCTCCATGCATGCACCGTAATGCAATGAGGACATGCATACATCACAGGCCTTGAAAAAATGATATGTGTTTGCACTGATAAGCCATTCATGCTGCATCGGCCGATCAAATCTATTGCAGTGGAGCTACTTTGGTGGGTCAAACGACTACAATGTGGCGATTTAGAAAGACCCATAAAGCCACCCACCACCCCATCCATTCCTCTTGCTTTCTCTGATGCCAGCTCTAGTGTGGGCATCGGCATCATCGTTGGCGAATGATGGCGCGCCTGGCTACTCCACCCTGAATGGAAATTTCTCAACACTGGAGCTGAGCAGTGCAACATTGGATGGGCCAAGGCAGTCAGTTTCGAACTACTCATCCAAACGCTTGATTCCATCCCCACTGCAGCTCCATGCATCCTCATATATGGGGACAACACAGGTGTTGTCGAAGGATGGTGGAACAGCAGACACCGTAACACTGAGTCCAACATTGTTTTCAGACGGATTCATGACTTCCTCATTCAAGCCAATCACATACACAAAGTACACACCAGATATGTACCCAGCTGAGATAACCCAGCCGATGAGCCCTCCAGAGAAATCTATCCCCCATGTTCCCTCCTCCTTCCGCACATTAGCCTCCCCCCCCCTCTCATTCCCCTCCTCATGGACATCGCAGACCTCCCTCCAAACCATCCTAGACTCCCAACCTGAAGTGCACTCCACACTGCGGCCCATTGCAGACAGGACAACACACAATGTACTGCAGACGGAATCGCACACGCCAAAGCAGCCCAATGAGATGAGGAAGGCTTTATTCTCAGAGTGCTCAATGTCTAAATATCTACTCATACAAAGATTCGACAGCCCCATCTCATCCACCAACGCATCCTCAGAAACCCTACAATCACTTCCTGATGCTGAAGCACCTCGTCCATACCACCCCTTCCTCACTCCTTCACCCTCCCCCCTGAGACCCCACTGCCTCGCACGTGACCGACTACACGCATGGCAGCCGATTGAGGTCAACGCACCACAGGGCAATGACAACACCCACAGCGGGCATGCCGCAATCATCTCTGATCAGCAACTAAACCACATCCTAGATGTCATCACCACATCATGGACAGAAAAAACCAAAGAAACATACAGCACAGGTCTACTAGTCTATCATGTATACTGCGACTTACACTGCATCCCCGAGCACCACAGATGCCCCATAAGTCAGCCTCTCCTGGCAGCTTTCATATCCAGCTGCGCAGGTGCATACTCAGGTTCAACCATCTCCAATTTCGCAGCCGGCCTACATGCATGGCATATTCTGCATGGTCAGCCTTGGAACAGCAACCCAGATGAGACACATCCCCTTCTCGAGGGTGCTTCCAAACTGGCACCACCCACTGCTAAACGGGTGAAATGTCTCCCTTTCGAAAGAGACACCCTCCTCCTTTTCATCACGTACATGGACCTCTCTTCCCCTCGTGATGCAGCCATATTCACCTGCATCGCTGTTACCTTTTACTCAGTATCTCGGCTTGGCGAGTTCACTGTACCATCCCTTAAAAGATTCCAGCCGTTGATGCACATCACACCCTCCCGCATCTCCCACCTCCAAGACCACAATGGTCTCGAAGTCATTGCCATGCACATCCCAGTAACGAAGTGTTCACCTTCTGGCGAAGACACTCAGTGTGCCCCAATCCCACACCTAACAAACCCAATTGATTGGCTTGACAACCACTTTCGGATCAACAATCCAGGCCCCAACGACCACCTATTCGCCTGGAAGCATGCAAAAGGGTTGCAGCCCCTCACAAAGATGGAGGTGACCAATCGCATCTGAGACATAGTGTCGCGATACGGTCTCCCCAACCTTAAAGGGCACAGCCTTCGCATCGGAGGGACTCTACACTACCTACTGCAGGGAATCCCGTTTGACGTCGTCAAGACAATGGGAAGATGGTCCGGAGAATCATTCACCATTTACCTGCGGCGGCATGCTTTGATACTGGCCCCCTACCTGCACGAACAACCGGACACAGCAGCCCAACTCAATCATTGCATAATGCCGCCCGTCCGTTAAAGTAAGCATGTTCCTTCTCTGTGGGGCAAGCTTCGCTACATGCGTCACAAGTTCCTAATCATTGGGTACACAGCTTGCTCGCCTACACAGTGCTTCGGGCCGGTAAAGCCCTCCGGGCTTTCGCCCACATCCTCCATAGTATCACACATTCGTAGTTCACCCCGCAAACAACATGTACCATATCTTCTCACACAATCAGATATCGCGCATATCACTTTAGCATTCGATCTTCACGGAACCTGTCATTCCTCTTCCAGTGGTCACTCCGACGGATCAGTTGTAAAGCCGGCGACTCACCTCAGGACGAGGGATTGCGCTTTTTCGCCTTGGCGTACGAGACTCTATGTCCGTGTCACTTGCAGTTTACTGGTAAGGATGCAAGGCATAGGTCGATAACCACCAGCGGAGCAAGGATGACGGGATGGTACATTTTCTACGTACCCACTGGGGAAGAGGAAGAAGACGACTAGGCAGCCAGACGATTTTACTGCGGTCGGGGACCGTTCTGCAACTACCCGTTTACCCGATTGGCCGGTCCTCCGCGTCACAAGACTGCTAGTACACTGATGTACACAAAGACTCGTCGAGCACTGAATTCATGAGGGAGAACACCAGCTGTGGTGCGATACTGGGCACCAGGACCCCAGCCTAGACGGTGATTCGTATGATCAAACAAACAATGTTCTTGCAGTGCAATTGTGATAACGAGGGAAGGAATGGGAAATACCGTCCGCGAATGAGCAGCCGGGAACAACTAATTGAGGTCCTGTCAGTCCGCGGCGTAAGTTGGGTAACGACACGACTATGATAAGAAGGTAGAGGTTCTTATAGGCCCTTTTACCGTCGAGACTTGGTGGAGAAGTTCAAGATGGAGATGTCTAGTTATAAACTATGTCGATGATGAAGTTATTGTTCTCTGCAAGCGAAGTGGACCTGCGGCTTCAATGAGCTTTGATACCCATCCGACGGAAGGGAGCGTCTGAAACGTCCTTGAAAGCTTGACGGTCTGAAATCCGTTTCACTACTCCCGCCCGATATGTCGGGTGATTTCCCCACGAAGACATGCGCTTCGTGTCCTATCCGCTGGGTTATCACTTAAATCATTGCCAGCTTGATCAGAACTTTAGATGGCGGCTGTACCACTCTTCTAGACTTTCCCGACTCATCTCGGACACGATACTACAGCAATAGTAAACTTCGGCACTCCGCAGCACACTCCGAAGCCGTGAAGCAACCCTCGTGTTCGGGTCCCGGGAAGAGCTAGGCGGCCACAGGTGAGTGATTTCACTCTGTCTTGGTTGGTCCCCCGTCACGCTGGTTTACAGCACACGGAGTTCGCTCGCCAATTGTGTGTGCTGGTAAGCCCAGAGTCGCAATCACGTCCAAGTCCGTTGTCAGCGGCCAGAGTCGTAAGTAAAATGGTATCCTGGCGCTTTTCTCAGGGAACTTCTCGAGGCGGCGCCAAAAGAAGGTAGTAACCCGGAACAACTCGAACCAACTTGATGCGCATGCAGCGCGGCAACAGCCTTGTCAGCGCGTGGACAACACGTTTTTATAGGGTGGACCCTCAATCAAAAACAAGATCAATTAATTGGTTCGCGTTCATGATAAGAACCTCCTGACGTTGCGCGTCTACCGAGTTTCCCCCCACAATTGGACCTCTTCCTCGATCACGCATCCCTTTGTCCCCCCATCCCTTTGATCATGATTGATGTAGATGACCCATTTGTCCTTGAATGGATCGTCGTTCCCGACGACCGGCCACCTCTCCCTCCTGTCGATGAAGATATCTGCTTGAGGGACTTGTAAGTCACCGATCCACATCAAGTTAGTCGTGATCTCACATTAGCTTCAGTTCAAGTCTACCAATCCCGACCGATCCCAATATCAACAAAGGACACAACGCACCAAGTAGTGGTTTGCTACTTGGCGCAGACGTATACCACGCTCAATGTGGTGACACGTTTGATGCGATCCCGTCGTACGAAACCCAGTCGGATGTTGAGAAAAATGCGTTCCTTGCGGCTTCTGAGGTGAGTATGGTTGCTCTCACGGTCGATGCAAATATTGATAATATGCACTAGTCTTCACCATCGTACATTTCCTACGCGAATTGGTTCCCTCCGGCACTTTCTCTGGACTCGTCCCCGACTAGCGTCGCATCGTCCACCCCATTGCTAAGGACCCCCGAGACCGATCCATCACGTGCTAACGTCGTTGCCAACTTCACGCCAGTGGATGCCCTCTGGGATGCAGAGGAAAAGGGGGAATTATGTTCGGCGACTCATTTTGTCGATCAGAGGGGTTACAGCCTCGAAGACGTACCGTCGCAAGTCGAAGATGTGATGCCCGAAGATATCGCCTGCACACCACAAATCATCCCCGATGCCTCCCTTCCACGGGTACTCATTGCCACTCCATCTGGAAGTCTGGGATCGGTGACGCAAACACCTTCCTCCAACACACTCACGTTTGTGATATCTCCCCCTTGTGCGTCAGCATCTCCAACCGAGGCTGCGCCACTTGGGCCAGCCCATGGCATGTCTTTTTCCCCCTCCTCTCCACATACATCACAGTCTTTGTTCGGGTTTTCGCCCTCGTTGTCCCCACTCAGCACTCTCAGCTTCTTTTCACAATCGCCGGGTGCGTCTCCCAACCCTTCACCCCTCGTCAGTTGCTCTTCTCTCTCACCCGCACTTTCGCCCGTGCCACTTTCCAACGGCGATGAAGTGACCGACTCTACTTCATCCACGTTTGCCAGAGTGACTTCGGCGAAGTTGCGGGGGAAGCGCAGCGCGGGGACTCTCGATGACGACGCTCCTCCCTGGAAGACACCCAGACGCTCAAAAGCCAAGAACGCCGACGAGGAAGAGTGGAATCCTGGGTCCGAGCGGGTAAAGCATCCAAGGGCTGTCGTGTCCCCACAATCCACCAAACAGAAAACCACATCGACTCCAAACTATCCGCCGGACGAAAGCTCGACTTGTGAGACAAGTCAAGGTTCAGAGGGGCATTCTGACGCCACTCATACGAGTTGCGAAATTTGCGGGCAAGGATTTACACGGACGTCCGACTACGTCCGTCACCTCGAAAATTCTGCGAGCCATCCCGAAAGCCGTAGAGTGTGGCCCTGCCCATACTGCGAAAGCGCGCTGGGACGGAGAGATGCCCTCGGACGGCACATCAGGACTATACATCCTGATAGACCACTTGTCATCCCCCAAGGCATTCCTGGGAGTCAGTTACCTGGGGCCCAGAAGGAGCCGGTTGTGCAGCGCATAGGACAGAGGAAAATACCCTCGAAGAGGCAGCCGAGGAAGGACAAACATAAATACCGCTGACAATGCATTCAATTCTATTCTGTATCCTCCAGCATTTCTACACTTCGTCGAATTTGTATACCTGTGTCTTGTCCTGTATCGTTTCTATCATCTTTTACCTTTTCGCATGCATTGCCAGTACTGGATGCTGGTGAGAATATAGTGTATTTCAAACAGAGTTGGTTCGGTTCGATGACGTAAGTATTTAGAGATCATGCGGTGGCGTTGTTGCAGTGTTGCCAGATCCTTTCACTCTCACATCATGGACGGCGCAGCTGTGCATTCACTTCCCCCAAATGATAGTACGCAAGAGAATGGGACGCACCTGTGGATACCAGAGCCCGAGGCAAGGGATTCTACGAGTGATCCAGCACCTTCATCGTCTCGTGCCCCCCAGCTACTGAGGGAGCGGCTCTACGTGGGTAATCTCAGTCCAACGGTGGATGAGTGAGCCAAAAGACATCGATTGTCAATCGAACGCACGTTCTGAATGTTTCAAGATATACCTTGCTTCAGGTCTTTACAAAGTTTGGGAAAATTGCAAAACTGGATTTCTTGTTTCACAAGTCCGGTGTCAACAAGGGGAAGCCGCGAGGGTATGCATTCGTCGAGTTTATGAACCAAGCGGTAAGTTGTCGCGCGCCTTCGGTTATCCTAGCACTCTTTTGACGTTTGTATCCTCCGTTATCACGAATGTGCATTGGACGGCGGTACTGGCTGGGTTACATGACCGAAGGTTTTATCGCGGGCGACGTAGGCTGACTGGATTCGTTGGGCATCTAGGACGCAGCAAAGGCTCTACAGACTGCCAACGGCAAGCTCTTGCGTGGTCGTAAGTTGGTGGTGACGTTCGCACAGCAAGCGCCGAACTACGATTCCGGACCCACATCGTATACCGGCAGAAACAAGAGGGCGGATACCACACCGACCGCGCTGAGTTTAGCGAAAAGTAGTGGGATTGCACGTCCCGAAGCGTGAGTACATAAATATGGGCAGGTTTATTTCCGGGTCGGCTGACAGCTCGGTCTAGTAAGACATCGAGCAAAATTGCCATGATGGAGGCGAAACTCCGCCAGATGGCGAATTCTTCGCCTTTTGCAGAGAGACCGGCTCTACCCAGTAAACCGGGTGCGCCACAAAGGGGTTCGCTGGAGGGTACGTCTCAGAGAGCATCGAGTCGTGGGACGAGGTCGATCTCTGGCAAAGCTCGGGGGACAAAGAATGATGACGGGCAGGCTGCGCATAGACGATTAACCGCGCTAGCGTCGGCATGCGATACGGAGTCCTCGGATATGATGAGAATTCCGCCTTCAAGTAAGCAGCAGCGGAGTATACCTGGCGTTAAGATTGTGAAAGGAGGGAAATCCGGAGTCACGCCATCGACATGAATTCGGGTTAGGACAGCTTCACGGTCACCCTACGTATCACCGATTTTGTCTGATTTCATAGCTGAGTTTCGTGTATGTTTGAGAGTGTTCTTGGGATACGCCAGGCTATTTGTGTTGTTACTCAAATTCAAATCAGCATATCGCTATCACTTTTGCATGTCGAGCGCGTTGGGTTGCAAGCTTAAACGTCTGTTCGTTCTTGGACGACGACGTCACGACGAGCAATTGAGTCTTCATTTCGTCTGGAGGGGCACGAAGCTTTCGCGGGAATGAATCGGGCCGTCAAAGGATTCCCCCCACGAGCGGGGCGCGGACGGGCCATGGAACCCATTATCGATTTATCGCATTACCAAGTCAACGAGCGAAAAGACAGAAAATAGCTCTTGGATCTTCCTTTCGGGCCCAACCATTGTCGTCCCCCCGGAACACTGCAGACATGGGCGAGACATCGCAATCCCTTTTGGATCCGTTCCACGCGAAACGATTGGCTCTCGGGACCATTTTCTGCCTCATATGGAGTTCGAGAGGGGCCTCGCGGGAACAGGGCAGACCCCCTTCTCATCTCTCGTGTGAGACATTCTGAGTTCCAAACAATACGCTGATGGAACGTTTGAACCCTTTTCCCATCCACCTGACTTGAATGCTCGACAGAATTGTATCATCATTCTCAGCGGCACTTGAAATGACTGTGTTGCCCCTCTTATATTTCTTGCTCCCCATTCTCCCTTCTTCTCCCATCCTCACCTACTTCCAAAATGCCTTCTGCACAAGTTTTCAACGGCAAAGACGGTGCTGTCTACACCACCTCAAATGGCGCCCCTGTGGCAGAGCCATACGCAGCTCAGCGCATCGGCGCATTCGGCCCTCTCCTTCTGCAGGGTCTGTACCGATTCCCACTCTGCATTCCTCATCTATCTGATCGTGATATCTCCAGACTTCCACCACATTGATCTCCTCGCCCACTTTGATCGTGAGCGTATCCCTGAGCGTGTCGTGCGTTCACTACACAGATCGATCCCTCTTCGCTCGCTCCTCACCATGATCGCTCTAGGTCCACGCTAATGGTGCTGGTGCACACGGTTACTTTGAATTGACCCACGACCTCAGCGATATCACCTCTTCCAGGCTCTTCACCGAGGTCGGCAAGAAATACCGTACCACCGCCCGATTCTCCACTGTCGGTGGTGAATCTGGATCTGCGGATACCGCCCGTGACCCCCGTGGCTTTTCCCTCAAGATCAGAACTGAGGAGGGCAACCTTGACTGGGTGTTCAACAACACTCCCGTCTTCTTCATCAGAGATCCCGCCAAGTTCCCCCACTTCATCCACACCCAGAAGCGTGATCCCCAAACTCACTTGAAAGATGCAGACATGGTCTGGGTATGAATCCTCGTCTCCTTATTTCCCCCCTTTTTTAATTAGACACACCACAGGATTACCTTACACAAAACCCAGAGTCCGCTCACCAGATCACCATCCTGTTTTCCGATCGCGGTACCCCCGATGGCTTCCACAACATGCACGGTTACTCCGGCCACACCTACAAGTTCGTCAAGGCCGATGGCAGCTGGGTCTATACTCAGATCCACATCATCGCAGACGGTGGTTTCAAGGTTCGCATTACCCACGCTGATTGCGAATTCCTATTCTCATATATTTCAGACCCTCGATGGCCCCACCGCAACTAGACTTAGCGGTGAAAATCCAGACTACGGAACCCAAGCACTCTTCGAAACCATCGAAGCAGGAAAATATCCCTCTTGGACAGTTTATGCCGTACGTACTTATACCCAATGAAAAGGGATCCTGATCGGTAAACTCGCGTTTTAGCAAACAATGACACCTGAGCAAGCAGAAAGCTTCCGCTACAATGTTTTGGATCTCACCAAGATCTGGCCTCACAAGGATTACCCCTTGCGTCCCGTCGGCAAGTTCGTGTTGAACGAAAATGTTCAAAACTACTTCGCTGAGGTTGAACAGGTCAGTTCGCTTTCGCTTTCTGGAAAAAGGCTTGGTCTTACCGAAACCCAACCCAGGCTGCTTTCGCTCCCTCCCACACTATCCCCTACTTTGAACCTTCTTGCGACCCTGTTTTGCAGTCTCGCCTCTTCTCCTACCCAGATACCCACCGCCACCGACTTGGTCCCAACTATGCTCAGCTCCCTGTCAACCAGCCCATTGTTCCGGTCGCCAACTTCCAGCGCGACGGCCCCATGGCCTTCAACAACCAGGGTGCTCGTCCCAACTACCAGAGCACCATCCTTCCGTTGTCATATCTCAGGAACAAGGGTTCTGTCAACGGTGCTGCTCGTGATGCGGAACGCGAGGCTAAACACGAGAGATGGATTGGTGGTGCTTACTGGGATCTGAGCGAAATCACCGAACGTTAGTCATCCACATCCTCTCCAAGAGAAGTTATGTGATTGAGCTTGATTCTACAGTGGACTTTGAGCAGCCACGTGCGCTCTACGCTACTGTCATGAACGATGTCGATCGTGCCCACATTGTCAACAACATCGTCGATCATGTTCGCGGCGTGAAGAGTCGTGAGCTGAAGACAAGGATCCGTGAGTTTTACTTCTGCACTGTGACTTCCGTTTCTCTGACTGTCTTCAACAGTCTCCTACTGGGCTTCCGTACACCAAGACCTTTCGGACCGCGTCGCAGCTGCCCTCGGTCTCCCAACTGCTGGCCCCCTTCCGGGAATTAAGCCCGCCGCCGAGGCTCTCCGCTTCCGCGCTAAGCAGGCGTGAGATCAATTTGTTAGTGAAATGTATATCTTGCGGACCCGGCGCAACCGAGTGTGTATTATAGACATTCCTAGATCTGCCACGAAGAATGAAAAATGACCATGTTTGCCTTCCAAAAGTCTGACGAGAATAAATCACCTTCAAACAATTTTTGACACATGATACATGAATCTCAACTGCGCCTATGATACCAGTGGATGCAGTGATATCTAAAGGGGCTGAAAAATGAACGTTTGAATCGGACGATTTAATGATATGAACCGGTAACGTCCCTGATCCAACGGAATTATATGTACATCATACACAACTCTAAAGATACAATGAAGAACAAAAGATGACCGAGTTTGGCCGTTCAAGCATTTCCGATGCCTTTTGGAATTTTTCTTGTAGTTCCGAGTTTCCGATGACTTTTGCGGCTTGCGTCATTTGTCGCAAAAGCTCGCCTAGTCGTCTGAATACACGGATGAGATTGCCCTCAAATTGGTCCGTTAACTGTAAAAAAAAACCAGAGGTGTGAATTTACAAAGCCAAACAAACACACGATCATCTCGATGGGATCACCGACCTTGCAAATATCTGAAAAGGATGCGCCACGACACCACTGAACAACCGCGTCCATTAGTTCTACTTTGAACGATTGAACGTATTCGTCCTCGACGAGAGGTAGCTTTGATTCTTGAGATACCTTGGCGATACGCCGAGCCAGCTCTTGCATCACGCGTAAAGGTGCCGCGAGCTCTTCAGTGAGCTTGGTTTGCTGTTCGCTCTGTTGGTGCCGATGTCAGCCAAACATATCTATCTGCTAGAATATGGATGACGGTTGGCCTACCTTTTCTGTGAACACGAAACAGCTAAGTAAGCTGGCACATTGCTCCGGTAGCAGCGTATTAAAAACGCCGTTGAAGATTAGCTCGGTGAGCAACAGCTCGTCGCCAGTGCTGATTTCACATGCGACACGACCTTTCATTTCGGCAATGTCTGACGAATTGGTGAAACCCAGTCGTCGCAACGCACGTTTTCGGCACTTGAGCTCCTCGAGTTGCAAAACATCGTGTGTTGCAGAGATCCGTTTCTTCAATGTGCGGATGTTTGTTTGTGCCGCCTGTTTCTGGGCATATAGAGTATACAGCTGTGGGAGGCGAGAGTCCCCGTGGAGAGGGTTCGAGAACATCTTTTTCTCCATGACGTCGATTTTCTGATAAAATAAGCTCAAGTCAGCAATGATGGGGCACTCACGCCAATTGTACCTTACTTTGACAAGGTTGAGGAATTTTTCGTCTTTGATCCCCATGTTCTCGATTGGGTCGAGTAGCGTTATTCCGTCGGCGAACCTGCGCTGCACTTCCAGCACACTCTTCCAGACGGTTTCTCGAGCTTGATCTTGTCGCAAATCCTTTGGCAGGAATATTCGAATATGACTTATCGCCTCAACTGTCGATAACAAAACTGGGACGACAAGTGGAGTGCCCTTGTTGCCTAATGGGCAAGGTAGCACGCCACCCGGTGTTGGCGTAGTGATATTCCTGTCTTTGGGAAGGGCAGCTCCTGCTTGACAGTTCAAAAGAACGTCGAGAATATATTGTTCGTGCGGGGGGGTGTCATCGATCAGGAATTCTGACCTTGTCTAAAATTCGTGACGTGGATAACAGATCACGAGGTACCGGAGAGAATGTAGACTGACCTTTGACTTGATGCGTTTTTGAAAGTTGATAACTACACCCCAGCCAAAGTCGGCGTCTTTGTGCTTGACTCGGACTAGCCGGCCAGCCTGGAGGAAGGCTAGGCTGTACGTTGGGTGCGTGATGACCGCTCGGAAGTCCTCCCCCATTTGATCAAGTTGTTGGCGATAGTCATAGTATGCGGCCACGAGGTGCTCGTCTGGGATATGGATCGAGTCCCGCCGTCTTTCCTCCGCCCTCATTTCTAGGTGGCTGATGTGAGCGAAATTAACGATGAATAGCCGGTACTTGAACGGCGAACCTTTTTCCAGCACTGGAATCCCAGCACTACTCTGAAACTGGAAGAAACACCGTTCGAGCATGTACTCGGGACTGATTCCTTCTACTTTGAGAAGATTCAAGATCATATTATACCCCAGATGGAAGGCAGAATCGAGTCGATCTGCCTCTCCCTTGATCATCGTCTTCGCGGAGGCGGGTTCAAGCTTCTCGTCACACATCATGATAACGACACCACGGTCATCCAAACCGCGACGACCAGCGCGACCCGACATCTGGATGTATTCCCCGGAAGACAGGTCCCGAAATTCACGCCCATCAAATTTGCGGGCCGCCGTGAACACGACAGTCTTTGCGGGCATATTCAGGCCGATAGAGAATGTCTCGGTAGCGAAAAGCACTTTGATGAGGCCTTCCTGGAAGAGAATCTCGATGACTTCCTTGAGGATAGGTAGAAGACCGCCGTGATGGATGCCAATCCCACGCTTTAGAAGGGGAAGGAGGTTCGATATCTGAGGTAGATTGCGATCATCTTGGGAAAGGTTTTCGATGGCATTTTGGAAAATATTTGTGACCAGTTCTTGTTCGTCATTCGAGTTGAATTCAAATTTGGACATGGTCAAAGCCAGGGCCTCGCATTCTCGCTTGCTAAATGCAAAGACAATGACAGGGTTGTAATTTTTGAGCATGATCATTTTGATGATCTTGGAGATGTCAGAGGACCCTATGTGACAATGAGGAAACCGTTAATCGTGGCGGAGCATAATGTACCTTTCTTTTCACCGCCCTTTTTGGTTTTCCCTTTACGTCCTTTGCCGCTTTGGGGGTCAGCTGGATCTTCGCCCATCTTTTCCTGCAGGGTTCCCATTGCTTTGCTGAAGTTATCCTCCTTAAACTCACCCTTTTCGTTGACCACCAGGTAAATGCCTTCGCCACCAGCGGGAAAGAGGTAATGCTGCAGGGGTGTAGGCCGGAAGTCGGTGTACACGACGTGACATGGTTGTTCGTGGGACTTGCATATCCACTCTGCGAATTGCATAGCGTTGGGGATGGTGGCTGATAGAAACACATATCGAACGGAGTGAGGGAGCAAGATAATAGTTTCCTCCCAGACTACACCACGCTCCTTATCTCGCATGTAGTGAATCTCGTCAAATATAACCCATGCGACTTCTCGCATGATTTCAGAGCCACGATACAACATGGAACGCAGAATCTAACTCGTTGATAAAGAGCGTGCTCCGAAGTATGATAGGCCACTCACCTCTGTCGTCATGACCAAGCAAGTTGCGGATGGGTTGATAGTAACGTCTCCCGTCATGAGACCCACATCACCAAACTCAGCAAGCATCTCGCGATACTTTTGATTACTGAGAGCCTACACGAAGCCAAATGCGTTGATCTCGCAGCCTACACAAACGTGGATTCAAACCCACTCACTTTTATTGGACTAGTGTATATTACACGTTGCCGGTTCTGGAGACATTGTGCTATGGCATACTCTGCCACCACTGTCTTACCGGCGCTAGTATGTGCAGATACCAAGACGCTCTCATTCCGCTGGATAGCATACACCGAAACCTGTTGGAACGGGTCGAGAGTAAATTTGTATTCCCGAGCTGGTTTTGAGGGAGGGATATGTTTTGCGATGGGAACATAGTCGTAGCCGGGAGGAATGGCGACTTGATGCCGGACCTGAGTAGTATAAGAACGAACGGTAAAGTCTTGAGGCTTTACAAACCTGATGACGAAGTTCCAGTCTTGAACCCTCTTCAACAGGACCAGTCAATCCACCACTCGCAGCCATCTCACGCTTCGCCTCCGTCTGAAATTCATCGACTACAACAGGAACTGGGCTTGCAGCACGAGATCGCTTCACGGGTCTTTCGACAACGTCACGAGGCGCTGGTCCGGGTGGGAGCCTACCCAGATCATTTCCAGGGCTCGACTTTCGCTTTTGACCCGCGTTATCGAGGAAAGAAAACAAGTCCTGCGCCATCGCGAACAGTGATGAGGAAACTTCATCTAGTGAGTACTCACCATCGTGGGCCAAGTGATTATGTAAAGAACGAATTTTCCCAAGGCCACTTACAACTAGCCCAGTGGTACATAATACAAAAGTAACTCCTCCGCAGTTTTATTTTCCAAAAATTTCCTAGCGCTACGTGAGTGCTCCCCATGGTGTTCGTCACAATTTGCGTCCCGCGCAATTCCCAAGTCTTCGCTCCTGTTGAACCGCTCCGGACGCTTAGTCACATCAGCATGGACAATACAAGCTCCGCGACTTACCATATCGGGTAATCTCCCGGACGCAGCAAATTTGACACGAGCCCCTCATCAACACGCATTATTTCTCGTATATAACCATACTTATTCACTGGAATATTTAGACAGGTGTATTTTAGATTTCCTTTTATTCCTTTTCATTCCATTAGACACCCTTCCGTTTGAGGGTAGCCATCACTTACGTAATCGCGTACTACTTCGAACCTTCGTACTGTTAACTCTTACCCCACACAACCGGGGGGGAACCAATATTCGAGACCGGTTGCACGAAGCAGAAAAGTACCCTTGAAGCACTGAGTCACAGCAAACTCCGGCACGGATCTGGAGCCTCGATCATACGGGGACGAGATCTATACCTGTCTTGACCTTTCCATACTCGGCTGACTCTTTTCCCACGCATAACTGAGCCCGTCTATGAGTGCCGTCGGTCCCGATGAGGCGTTGTCCCAGAATATCTGACAAATATTGCACCGACAGCATCGTTTGTAAGTTGTGGATCGCCGATCTGGCAACAATACTTCTGGTGTTCATATGAACAAGACGGATCAATGGAAAATGAGACACACTCGGAGGCGTGTGTCTCATTTTCCATTGATCCGAGTTCTTGTTCATATGAACACCGAATCGGCCTATAAGAGGTTCCGTGTTGTATCGGCTTGCAATGAGAAAACGCAAACCCTCCGATGTTGGTCTCCCCTCTCTCAATTCTCGTCGCGCTCTGGGGTGTGGTGACGATTTATATTGTGCGCAATCGCCGGTTGCGAACACGGTACCCACTTCCCCCCGGGCCGAGACCTCTTCCTCTAATCGGAAATTTGCTCGATCTTCCCTTGAAAGACGAGGCTGCGACTTACAACACGTGGGCCAAGAAATATGGTTCGTTTCTTCTTCATCGACGCGTACACTTCAATTCTAGAACCTATTTCAAGGTGACTTGGTATATGCCAATGTCATGGGACACCGGCTGCTCTTCATCAACTCCGCCCAGATCGCGAACGATCTCTTCGAGAGGCGGTTTATTAATTACTCTGATAGAAACAAGCTACCAATGATCAACGATTTGTGAGTTTCTTTCTGACATAGCAAGAACAAGGTTAACGTATCATTTAGAATGGGCTGGGACTGGAGTTTCGGCCACATGCCATACGGTTCGTATTTCATTGCCATCGCTGAGCGCGCAGATACGTGATGTTTGTCTGAATGTATAGGGGAGCGCTGGAAAAAACATCGCAAGATGTTTGAGCGCCAATTCCGGCCTGCTGTGGCCCCGACTTACTGGCCCCTCCAGCGGAAAGAAGCGCATACTCTTCTCAGAAACCTCTTGGACTCTCAGGAAAACCTCATTGAGCACCTCAGACAGTGAGCAGGGACCAATCGCTTTCCGTCTCATAAAGCTAACTGCCGCACAGAAATTCAGCGGCGGTAATCATGAATGTGATCTACGGAATAGAGATTTCACCAAAGGCGGACCGGTATATCGATATCGCTGAGAAAGCTTTGGAGGGAATGGCGAAGGCGGCGGCTCCAGGAGCCTTTCTTGTCGACGTCTTCCCTTGCTGTGAGTGTTGCTCTCGGAAGAGATAGTACACCATTGATAGGATTCAACAGTGAAACACGTTCCGGGTTGGCTGCCTGGGGCAGGGTTCCAGAAGAAGGCCGCAAATTGGAAGAGGTATGTTCTGGAAATGCGAGATGCCCCCTTCGTAGCTGTGCAGAAGGCATTGGTTTGTACATCTTGCCAATCAGGTGTTGGTTAAGCTAACCCGTTGGAAGGCTGCGGGAACCGCATCACCATGCTTTGTTACACACCTCATGGACAATTTGAGTAATACCGAGGACGTAGAGGAACAGGTCGAGATAATCAGAGGGTGTGCTGGCCTTGCATATGCCGGTAAGATTGGACATAGATGTCAGAGTTCCGACGCACTCATTGGAGACCTTAGCCGGCGCAGAAAGTGTAAGGAGATGATTCCAGGTGCAAATTCAGTATACTGATTTCCTGTAGACTGTTTCCTCGCTGGCGTCGTTCTTCTTGGCCATGGTTATTCATCCCGCCGTCCAAGCCAAGGCACGGGCGGAACTGGACTCTGTCATCGGATCTGGACGCCTCCCTGACTACAACGATAGACCGTCTATGCCATATATTAACGCCATCGTCAAAGAAGTGCTTCGTTGGAATCCCGTAGCTCCGCTTGGTGATTATTCGCCGCCGATGGTGATGATCAACGGGATTGATGTATTCTTCTTCAGGTCTTCCTCATATGGTCACCAAGGACGACATCTATAATGGGTATTTCATACCCGCTGGAACAACGATCATCGGCAACACTTGGTAAGCTATTGTTCTTTGGAAAAGCTCCAGGCCGAGATACTGAGATCAGCATGATGCAGGACCATCTTGCACGACAAGCAAAACTACCCCGAACCAATGGATTTCATACCGGAGAGGTTCTTGAATGCCGATGGAACTGAAAATGAGGAAGTTCTCGATCCTGCGACAGCGGCGTTCGGATACGGACGACGGTAAATTTGAATATAGTTTTGCTCTCATGCAGTTCTTGATGACCCCATACGCAGCATCTGTCCAGGCCGTTTCATGGCAGACGCCACCTTGTGGATTTCCATCGCATGCATCCTTACCGTTTTCGACATTCGCCCTGGCAAAGATGAGAACGGTAATCCAGTTGAGGTCAAGGCGGACTTCGAGTCCGGAATGATCTGGTAAGTGCAATGCGCAAGTGCGAGAACGGTCACCGCTCAATAAAATTGATCCAGTCACCCCAAATCTTTTTCTTATGCCATTTCTCCTCGCTCCGAAGCGGCGAAAGCTATCATCAAGGAAACGGCTATTCTCTCGTAACTACCCTCCTTTCTGTCCGCTCCGTTTCTGGTAAGAGATGTCGTACGCTAGAGAAACCATCGTATGCGTAACCTACAATTATTTCTCGCGCACGTTTATTTTTTTAACGAGACCTGTGCCCAACCGTTCAATCTCGTCCAATACAGATTGTCGATTGAGTAAAACGGTGTCTCTTTTGTCCTTGTCTTTTGTCTTTTTCCCCTGTAACTTGTTAAAATCCACGCGTATGCACACATAGATGATCTCACCTCCGTGGCAGGCGTGCTTGAGAATCCTCCTAGAGCTCTGAATGGACGAACCCCGGATACGTTCAAGAGCCAAATCGCGCCGATACGATGTCCGCCGTAGATATCGAAGAAGAACTTTAGCGTGTCCGAATATATCGACTGGTTGAAACGATCAGGTTGTGCAGAAATGGTCAGAATAGCACCTCCCGCACCTGCAAATCGTGGAGTAACATGCGAGCTGGATCAAACCCTGGGCGTGACACTACGCTACCATCGGAAGTATGGCCCACACGACCTTTCGACCATACCAATTCATCTACGTCGATGTTTTGGTGGTACCTGGGTAATACAGTAGGGTCAAGTTCAATAATGATATCGTAATCATCTGTTGCATGAGAGAAAAGCCGCTGCAGGACGCGGTGAGCACACAACTGAACCAGCTGAATGTGACTCCCACCTTCACGCTGTGTGGATCAACGTCGCTCTCCTGTAGAATCTTATAAGCTTCCTTCGCTAGCGCACACAGACGGTGCGCAGCTACGACATCCGGACCACTCGAAGTCCACATTTTGCCACCTGGGTCCTCCGAAGTTGAAATAGTCCATATACCCTCTTTAGAGCTTACAGCAACGACGGAAGGTTCCGTCAATTCACTGTTATCCTCATACAGAGGGACGAATAAAGGATTTTCGGGTTTCCAGTCCTTTAAAAACTCGATTACCAGCGCAAATCCACGCTCCTTGCTCCTCGGTATGCTGACGGCTGCGTCGGGCAATGCGGCACCTGTACCGACGAATGGGCGGGCGCATATCATTTCCACTGCTTCCTCTGATACATGGATCCCAAGAAGCCAATGAGATGCGAGCCAACGTTTGACTAAACGGACTGTCCCAGGGTATGCTATGTACCGATGGGAAAGGGTGGCGATGGCGCGGTGATGTCTGGGAGCATGGATAAAGCGGCGTGTATAGAGGTCCAAGGCTCGACGCGCCATGCGTTGGTCTTTGGAGGGCTGAGAATGAGGTTCGACAAGTGTTTTAACGGATGATGTGAGCCGTTCGAGCAGGACTGCTTCTCGATCATGCCATATCCGCGCGGAAAATGACCAGCCCTCGGCAGTGAGTATTTCAAGCGAGGCGTGGTCCTGGATGTCGGAGTCGCAAGGCTGTTCAATCTGCACAGCTGCGCGAACTCCGGGGTTAGCTGTCATCAAAGCAGATGCGATTGTCTCGAAAAACGCTAATTTAATCTTTTGAATGGCATGCAGGTCGTCTGGCCATTTCGAAGATCTCTCAAATTCGAGGACGATGGGAATCTGAGGAAGGTACCGAAGGGGGGTGGGGAGTGCGAGAGAAGAAGACACGGGAATGGGGAGGGGGCTAAAGGTGCTTGTGTATCGGAGATACTCGGATATCGGGCTAACGTTCAAGAGGGCGAGCGGAAGCTTCTCATCCAGGGATTTAAGATCCTTGACTATACCATCGAAAGCGGTTAAAGCAGCCTTGAATCCTCCAATCGTACCAGAATGTTGGTGAAGACTTGCCAGGTGATCTGGAAGACGAAGTTTTGCATCAAAGTGCGTTGCGATGGTCTGGATATCCGCGATCGGAATTCCACAATGAAGATGTAGGAGATGGCGGACAATGAGCGCTGGGATGTGCGCCCTCTCATCTGAAGTTTTCACCTCCCAGACAACACTCTCGACTATACGACCGTCTTTAAATCGGCGTAGCTCGGCCTTGTGGCCCCACAGCTGACGGAACTCCTTGGCAGCCTCAGTATTTTGTTCCTCAACGGCAGGGCCATGGTCAACAAGCCTGAATGCGTCTTCGGGGCTGTAGATGAGTCCAATATGGATAACAGACATCCGTGGAGGGCTTGATATTTCGGAAATACTTCGTACATTCGATGATGGGTGGAAAACTGCGACAGCCCGCACGCGGTCCCCAAGACCCCGTCGGAGGATCCTCGGTATTGCTGCAAGGAGAGCGCTGTCGGGGGTTCCATATTCTACAAACTCAAATGTTGATCTGTGATTCGATAGGCGCAAGAGATCAACCCTGTGTGGTGTCAAAACAGTGTTCACAACAAGGAATGATTAACTTACCGTATGACCGCATCGCAGCGTTTTGAGAGGTGTGTTTGGTCCTTGAGGAAGACACCTCCGAACACATCATCTGTGCCAGTAGAGTTGTTCAATTGCTCGAGCGTTTGCTGTGCATCGTACTGAAGCTGGAGTGAGAGTGTCATTGGATGTTAGCGGACAAGTAGTAACCAACTATACCATGTCAAGAGAAGCCAATGGAACATCAACCAGGTGGTTTATGGTGGAGGTTGCGTCGACAAAGACAGCAGAATGGTTGGATGTGTATTCCTCTGGTGAGAACTAGATGGATAGTCATAAGCCTTGTGTCAAGGATCACGCTTTTATTTACCTTGTGTCCATTGGTAGACTTCACGAATGCAGGTGCATTCTCAAATTCTTGTCTGGCTGACAGACCCGCATAAGGATGGGCATAGGATGCAAGAACAAAGATCTTACCCAAAAAGTCTAAGGAAGCTCGGAAGAGTTGATATGAACTCAAACCTTTTCCAACAGATTTCCTTCCGCCAGCCTTCCCCTTTCCAAGAACAGAAGCAGGCTCCTCGCCATCAAGAATGAAACCAAGTACAGAAGCCCACCACGATCCCTTTCCTTCAAATCCGTGGATACAGAAGGCACCTTCGCCATATCCTCTCTGGTTTGCCCACACTCGGAGTAATGTATAGGCATCCCTGAACGCCGGACTAGATTGCATGAGTGTATTGGTCGACAGCAACGAAAGTTTTGGGAAAGTGGAGAGAAGGATGGCCGTGTTGTAGATGGGTGTGGATGGATTTGACACGGAAAAAAGGGCCTCTGAAGCTGGTTGAACACGAACATTGGAGTGAGATGGTGAGAGACGGTGAAGGGGTATGGGATGAGATGAGGGAAGTACAGGGATAATGCGAACTTCGGCATGTGTTTTCGAGAAGTCGTGCTCGGTCCCTGGATTTCCTTGTTATGCCGTGAAATATCGAATCACAGAACGCTCACCTTTTCGTGGACGAAGTACGAGAACCGTCTGCCGTGGATCGCTGAGAGCTGCTCCGTAGAAAACATCCACCTGGAAGGAGGTAAATATCGACTGCGCAACTACGGCGAGGTAATAAGAACGCTTGTGAAAGTATCGAGCATCCAAGTAATCTTTCTCTTGGAACAGAGACTGCAAGACAGATCAAGCAACCTATATGAGAGAAACTTCGGGAATGAAACGCACAGAGGGCATCTCAATGGACAAGTCCACGCCAAAATGTTTGCTATCCTTCTTTTTCACGCTGATTTTGTTTGCCCAACTACCTACGACATGGACGTCTGATGGTGGTTCGAATGCTACCGTCCATTTCGTTTCTTGGATGGGATGTGGCAGAGCAAATGGTACTGCAACGCCGCTTTTTGACAATACACGAGCAGCGACGAGAGGATTTTGCGGCCGGATAGAGGGAAGCGACAAGAGATGCGATCGAAGAATGGGAAGGAATTGGTCCAGGGACGCCCCCCGTGATTCCTTGGGCCTCATGTTGGGGAGCAGGGCGTCAATCTAGGCCGATATTCAGTGAGCAGAGACATAAAGGAAACATATTGTGCACACCTGGAGTTTGAATGAACTTGACTGATACAAATCCGCTGCATCTTTCAACGCTCTGAGTTCTTCCCCTGTCGGGAGCTTATGTTTCTGTGCACACGTCAGTCAGAATCTCTATAACGGTGACTGCGAAACAAGAACCTTTGCGATCTCTGCGTCTAACTCTACATCGTCTTGGTCTGATTCATCTTCACGTTTGCGCTTCAAGTCAGAAGCCATCGAAATCGAAATTTTTGAATGACTGGCACCGAGCGAGCAGCAAACAACAATTCTCTGACACCCCTCTCAGGCGGGTGCTCTTGCACCATTTATGCACAACGGGATAAGCATTACAACGAGGTTGGCTAATCATCAATGACAATAACCTCCCCAGAAGACTGCAAACGTGAACTCGAATACCCAGGTGGGACTCTGAGTCTACTGCGTGTCCGTTCCTCCTCTCCAATATCAACGTCTATGATGTCTGGCTCTCTTCGTCGTTTCCTCCCTGATTGACGCGGCGGCGCGGAGGCTGGTGTAGACACTTCCTCATCCAGACCGTCTACTATTATGGGTTCAGACTGCAGCTGTCGCCTGGTGCTTGAAGAGCCACTGCTACTGGCTGTGATGCCTCCGCTCCTGCTAGACGAGGCCGCCTGTGTGGTTGACGCCTTTTCCTTGCCCTTCGTTCTCTTGCTGCTCGATCCGGAAACCGATGTTGAGGTCAATGTTGTTTGGGGTGGCGGTGATGGCGGACGAGCGTACAGTTCCGTCCAGCGCCTCGCGGTCCTGTCGTGCTGCGCTCGGTTGCGCGTATACTCAGTCGCGATTGAGGGAACTAGTCATCGAATGCATCTCCATCAGTGCTTAGATGATAGCTGTGGTTCCGCTGAGTCTCACCTAACGGGTCATCTGCGAAGAGAAGATGGATATGCGCACAGTGGAGAAGAAAAGAGCAGACGCACGTGGATTGGGGTCAGTGAGGAGTGACGAAAGGGAGAGCATGACCTTGAAGAGTGACAATGCGGGTGACCAGTTCTGTTTGAGGATGTCAATACAAATGCCTCCTTTGTCAGAGATATTCATATGGTATATCCTATCACAAAAGTTGGCGTCCATACGGTGACTGATGACCATTTCCGTTACCTTGTGGAAAACGTGGCCTTGGGTGCTGAGAACCTGGGGGCGGAGTACTTGAGCCCGTGTGAGTGATTGGCGATTTGAGACTTACGGGTAATCGTGGGCAAGCTGAATATCCACATTGAACACACCTCCTTCGTATGGACTGCCCTGAGGACCTGGTATGGTGGCTTTCCAGTGGTAGAGACTGTTCTGGGTGGGTGCGAGGGTGATGGCGCCGAGGTCTTCCTTCTTCGCGTCGGCTATCTCACGATGGATGCGCTTTATGGTCATCTGGAAGACGGTCAGACGTGACGCAAGAGATGTCTCTGAGACTTGCCGGAGAAGAGAGTGGGGACGGCATGGCTGGTCGTTTAGAACTAGTCGAGTTGTGTCGTTGTGCTAGTCTTGGTCTAAGTGGGTCACGTGCGACTTGGTTATAGGACTGGCTCCGTTCTGTTCCGTATACTTACAGCTTTACTACTACCACCACGACATAAACACAAACATGGTCACTCGAATACTTACAGCCGCCTAATTGACAGTACAAAGACGGACGTTTGATGTTTGGCGAATCCGACTCAGAGAGTCCGCGAGTACCCAGCCCATGGGACTCGCTTACCTCTACGCCTCCCAAGCATAATGGAACCCAGGCAATTCCAAAACTCGTCCCAGAAGCAGAGGATGTCAGCACTCCTTCTTTCATCCTTACATACCTCATGACTTGCTGTCGTCTCAGGGGAATGTCGAATACAAACTCCAGCTCCTATCTCCGTCCCCAGCTCGTTTTGTCCGTCTCGTCACACAGCTCAAGTGGCGCCTTCTAGAAGGCGGCGGGCAGGCATACTATGAGCTCGGCGTCGCTGATTCAGGTACCCTGGTTGGACTCCCTCGTCAACAACTCGAGGAGTCGTTGGAAACCCTCGAAATGATGGCCGGCGAAATCGGTGCATCCGTGATCGTAGTCAAGGAAATAGAGGTGCCTCCAGAGCTTTCGAGCGTTCCCGAATCCCAACTTGGGAGATGGGACGGTGGGAAGAGTACTAGAAGGAAAGATTTGTTACGGATGATGAACCAAGACGCGTCCCCTACCACGTCTGCAACCGAGTTTGAATCCGAGCTCTCAACCACTGATTTCACGGATGCAGAAGAAAGCACCTGCTACTCCCCGGCTACTTCCCCAGCTTCATCTGGAGAAGAAACCGAATCCGCTCAGTTCAGCCTATCACCCATCCTCTTGCCCTTCGATCCGGCCCTCACCATGTTCACCGTGGACGTTGAGGAGGACGTTGCAAACTACGCTGACAACGAAGCTCCAGATGATGACATTCCAAATAACTACGTGGCTGAATTCTTTGTTGGTCTTGAAATCGCCTCCGTGTACAAACCTCGCCCAATGAAGAAACGCGCAACGCACATTACGTCTCCTCCGTCCAAGCACGTGAAGAAGAGACACCGGAATGGTTATCCACCATCCATATCCATTGATACCACCTGTCATACTGGTGACTCGAGCGCGCAGGACTCCCTCGAAACCTTGACCCAACCAAAGGGAGCTGAAGCACAGTTTCGCAGAGACAAGCGAGACAAGCGGCGAGAGTTGAAGTCCAATGCGCTGGTAACTCATGTCCCCACCCGCCATTCCACCGAGTCTCCGACTGACTCCACCGATCACCATTCCATTCCCCCATGCTCCGCAGACGAATCTAGTTCGTCTATCCTCCAGTCTCTCCATATTGCTGTTGTCGACCGTCCGACCGGTGACGCGTCAGGAATAACCACGATCGCATCCAAAGAGCCACGGCTGATCGTGGAGGTACTGGTTGTTAGGAAACTGTCATTGGATGAGGCATTCCTGGACTTCGGGGGTTTTTCGCTGCAGTGATAGGGGCAGCACTTGTTGCGAGTCCGCAGTTTGAAACACCAGAACACGTTCTTAAGCTCGCGCGGACAATGATTTCTTACCCTTTTCCCTATTATGCAGTTGTCGTCGTCTTTTAGCTTCTGAATGACGCTATTTATTGTCGTGCACACAGGGCTAGATCAGGGCTCATGGAGATAATGTCCCCAGTACAAAATTGTTAGTTCCGGCGTATCCTTCACATCCAACCGCACCAAGTATGATCCACATCTATCGGTTGTCCACTAAAGCACCCCAGGTTTATCCAACGTGGATGCGAGAAAGTGTTCTTGTTAACAAGCGTACATGCATACCATGTCCACCCGGGCACAACAGACGCGCTCGTTTATACCTCGCAGGCAGCTAGCTTCTTTTGTAGTAAGGATACACCGAAATGAGGTGCGGAAGCGGCAAGGATCTGTGTCAGAGCCTCCTCTAGGCGATGGATTCCCAAACTTTCCCCGCTATATCTTCCATCGCGCTTTTCCATACCGCACCTCCGGAACCGTCGACCTCTGTTTGCTGTGAGCTTGCTGTGAGTGCGTACGGTACGCCCCTATCCCCGCCAGTGCTGACACCTTTCACAAGTGGAAGCTCGCCAAGGATGGGAACCCCAAGTGATGAAGCGATGGAACGGAAGGCATCAGGAGAACCGAAGAGTTGATGCGGGGTTGTGCAAGAGGGACAAATAAAGTAGGCTTGATTGAGAATGGTTCCCGATATCTAATTTGACATATGGCCCTACTCAGCGTATGCAGTATAGAGCTGAAGAAAACATACGGGGACTGTGATTTTGCGAAACATGGAAATCCCGCGTCGCACGTCCGCGAGGGCAACATCTTGTGGAGTTGATATAATTACAGCTCCTGTTTTATCGCTGGGCGTGAGAAGGTAAAGAACAGAGAATGTGGAATACGACACACCATTCACAACAACCAGCTGTCCGAGTGTCAAGGGAACGTCGCCCGTCCCTGGTGGCATGTCGATGACCAAGACATCCAAACCAAGACCATCTCCGGATTCTCGCCAGTCGACGTCAAAAAGCAGTTGTTGCACTGCTTTCTGAACCATTAAACCTCTCCATACAACAGCAGCATCTTCTCTTGGCTTGTTCTCGGTCGACTTTGGAAGAAGGTATCCCATGGACATGGTTGGCAGTCCATGGTTCATGATAGGCAACATTGCGCCGCCTTTTCGACGCGGAGTAGTGTAAAGGGTGAGATGGGCAATATGACGAGGGCCTACCAGATGTCAACGCGGGTTCATCCGAATGTTGAAGACCCATCAACGTTGGTATGGATGGGCCGAATATGTCAAGATCAAGAATACCAACACGAAGGCGACGTCCTAGGGATGGCGGTTTCCGCATGGCAAGCGCGAAAGCGAGATTCACTGGATAGAATAATTCATAAGCAGCCGACGAAGCATGGAGAAGAGACGTCATGCAAACCTGCGACCGTACTTTTCCCGACACCACCCTTGCCACTGGCAACTGCGAGGACCTTCGAGACGTGTGGTATGGGTCTCTTTTGGATCGGTCCGCCTCGACGGGGCATCTGGGGAGCTGGATTGGAGCGGGGAGGCAGGCCCTACTGAGAGTGGGTCTAGCAAGCATGCAGCTGGAAAATTGGAAACGTACCAAAGGGTTTTCATGTCGACTGGTGAAAGCGGTCGAAAATGACCTCGGATGACGGAACCGGGGCACAGAAAGCTTGAACATACAGGTCGAAGTCGAAAGGCACTCCAAGTGGACCAAATGTAGTCGCATCATCATCCTAAGGACCCCAAACACCGTTTAGCAAACACTACACCCTATTCGTAGTATCTAAGCTTGATAACTCTTCCAACACCATGGTGAGGAATTGTTGGATGGCATCGTCATCATGAAATAGGTACTGAACAAAGACAGGAAGCATATCCTCTCGCAGATACCCCTCCGCCTCGATACGCGGTGGAATCCGATGACGAAGATGAGCACAACCCATTGTCGCCGTCGATGGGATCAGATCAGCCCCCTCAGGTCAAAGTCGAGTTCAAATCCATCTACAACATACCTTCCAACAGGTCCCTTGTCTTTGCATCTGGCGAAGCAGGCGTGAGTTGGGCGAAAATCGTCAACCTCGGCGAACAGCAGGCCGGCATCTACGTCAATAATCTTCCAGTGCGGATCCATTCCTTACTCCTGTACGCGTGGTCACACTGATGCCGTGTAGGTAGGGCTACTTTTTCTTCCATCCTGGACGAGTGCTGTCGTTGTCGTATCCGAAGCTGAGACGCGGACACGGCTTCCACTCTTCGCTATGACCACATACACCACGGCCATTATCAAGCGCTTGCAGCCAACTAGGTAGTCCTAGTTCTCAGATATTTTGGGCTCTTTCTCATGATCGTCCACCATCATCAAGCGTGGCTATTCTAGATTCTTACCCAACTCAAGTATATATATCACCACGAGTGATCTCGCAAGATAGTGCGCCTATTCGCTATCTTTCCGTGGGGGGGAAACCGGTTTCTGTAAGTTAGAACACTCGTATACGACCGATTCGCCTTGACCTGACGAGTATTCTGATAGGATTCTGAACTAGAGTTATTCGCTCCGCCGAACCTCTTGCAATTTACTACCGCTTCCCTGTTGAACGAACTATTCCTACGTTCCATAAGCGAAGACCCAACTCGAGATGCCACCGCCATCGTACTTTTACCATCTCCAAAGGTTCCGCCGCCTCCACCAACGACGTTTGATGGAAAGGGGGCTGCTGGAGATTTTGCAGACATGAACTTGGATAGAGGAACGTTGGAGAAGGCTCATAAATGGCTCTTTGCAGTAGTTGGAGAAGAAGTCGACGAGTCGAGTTTACGGGCGCGTGCTAAGTCAGGGGTAACGCCTCCGGTCTCTGCAAGGATAACCCGTGCCACTCTTGGGGAGGTAGGTGAGGGAGGCATGTACATATGAGGTTATCACCTCTGTAAGTGTAATAAATGACCCAGAGTGAACACCTTGTAAGAGGGCCAAGACCAACGTCCGCATAGTAGGCCGTTATGCCAAAAGCAGTGATACTGAATGATTTACATTCAGTATCGCAATGGTATGTATGTATGCTAGATACAGGAATGTAGGTAAGCGGTAGGCTCACTGCTAAGTAGTCGAGTTCATCCAGACTTCGAACGGAAGATTTATAGAAGCGAGGCTTCTTCGTCTAATGGTCCCAATAAGCGGGTAGTAATACTACTACTTACATGGTATCGTGAGATTGATTACCTCTACGTTACACAGCTACGAACGACTGTCTGCAGTACTGTCTTGGACTAACAAGAGGATGGCCAGGTGTTCTAAACGTATTCCGTGGGTCGTAGGAATGAATTACTGCTGAGTGTACTGAATAATTGCGTCAATTGCAAATATGTTTCTTATTTGCGCCACGGTGGCATGGTGTCCATGTACAAAGATAACCCTCCTGAGTGGTGAGTGATACTTGAGTGTCCATATTGACATCTAATACATGTTAATCGTCCTCCGACTCATATTCGTCGTCCGAAAGATGCTGGGACTTGTTACCCTTGTCCGTCAGCTCCGTGACAAGTTGTTCACCACTCTTCAGCCCTGCGCCAGGGAGCGAAATGCTGGCAGTCCACTTGATTTCTCGTCTAGGATAAGGGAGCACAAGTTTGAAACCCCACCAAGACTCCGCATCGTTTGCTTGGGATTGAATATAGTCTTCAAGCTTTTGTACGTCCGGTCCTGATCCCTCTAAGATGTGCTCCGGGTCGGTCTCCGGTTGCAGGGTGAGAGGTAGCATCTGTGTATCCACAAATGCGTACAGTTCCGTCAGCGTAGCATTGGGAGAGAACGTCCGAACAACACGGGTATTCCCAGGTAGCTTGAGGGCGAGACGAATGCCATTCGCCCCTCGGTGCTCGGTCGGGACGATACACCGACGCATCCAGCGTCGATATTGCAATCTCAGAGCCTGGAGATTTTCTTGCTTCTCTCGCTCCAGTTGCATCCTCCGTTCCTCCTGACAGCGAGCCTCTTTCTCCAAGCGCGAGCGCTCGGCTTCTTCTTGTTCGGCCTGGATTCGGGCTTGCATACGCTCGCGGTCGCGTTCCGCTGATTCTTCAAATGCTCTATCCTGCTGCTCACGAATAATTCTATCTCTCTCCCGTTCTTGTAATTGCGACTTGAATCGCGTAAGGAACGGATTGACTCGAGGTAGAAGTTGATGTTCAACATGGTGCATAAGTGTCTGAGCCGACGTCGGCCCAGACTCAGGGACTGAGGGCCCATGGTGACGCGAGAGAACAGTCAACACAGGCGTTGAGGTGGAAGACGAGCTGGACGAGTGGTTCCGGCGGGGTTGAAGCGCTATAAAGGCGACGAATGGGTATGTTGTCGCCTGTAACTTCTGAGCAGCTGTGCGTAATGGATGTCAGGGTCAGTCAAGGGGATGACAGGAAGTCGCTAACCATCCCAAGAGTCCTTGTCCCTGATGTCTCCCCCCCATACGACAAAGTTGTTCTCGCTGAGCATGCGGACGAAACCTGGGTGGGTGAGGGTTGATCTATCGGCAGGTAAGGTGTAGTTCATCAGTAGGGGAAACTGCTGACCGCTTGAATTCTGCAACGTCATCATGTTCAGCAGAAACGAGGATTACACAGGCTATCCTTCCTTCTTTCTGGCAAGTGTCCAAGACTTCCTCGTATGCCCCATCAAAGAAATCAGGAAGAATCTTGCTCTCATCCGCGGGACTTGTAGGTGGATACGTATGCCGTCTTGATGTCGACTGTCGACCATCAACTCCCGTTGCTGCCACAGCTGCGGACTTGAAATTAACAGCGCCAGTTTCCTCCTCGAGAGATGTGATCCAGCGGCGAGTCGCAGAGCGTGAATCAGGGTATGCTTGCCTTAGTATTCGATGATAGTTTGTGCTGAAATTGAAGGGAGATGTCAACAGTGGGACCCGGAGAATTCCAGAAACGAAACGCAGTATTCCGGAAACCAGGCCAATCGGCAGGTACAAAAGTGAAAACAATATACGAGTCAGAGAACGCTGTGCATCATAAACATGGGAGTTTAGGGATGTGTGGGGGTGTAAAAATGGTAAGTACAAACCTCATAGCCTCCCTGACCAGCATTCTCCAGCTGTGCCTGCGGCGTCTGACGATCCCGCGAATTTCGACCGACGTCCCGGACTTCGTCCAGTTCGTTCACAAGCAAGTCGGTTGCACGCTACATTGGAGTTAGCTTCCGCTACAGAGTCCATTGTAACACTTATACCTGGACGTTCCAATCAAGGGATTGAAGCACATTCATTAGGATGTCCACGTCGTAGTTATGATGACCCAAGATTCCTTGGAGGTGCTCAAGGGCCGCCTGTTGACTGGAGTTGAGTCGTTCCATCAAGCCCACTTTAGGAGAAGAGGAGAAATTCAGGAGAGACTGAGAAATTGGGACGCTGGGGGCTAGCAGACCACCGTTGTAGTATTGGTGGTGCCAGGTAGTCCGGTGACCAGCCCGTCTATGAGGTAAACAGACGGTCTGGTAAATGTCGTTGGGGTTACAGTTTCTGCGCGGATTCCCACGTTCTTGGGATTTTTGACCAATCAAAAAACGCGAGATTATTGAATTTGAAACCGAAGTGAAAATAATTCCTGAGATTATGGATGGCGGTTCTAGGGTATGGTTGAAAAGTCAATACTTTTACACAGCTGTGTAAAAGTACTGTTATTAACTGGTTATTAACTAGTTGAAAAGTCCTGGGGTGTTTTCGTCCTGTTGAAAATTGTGAATAATTCCAGGGCAGTGTAGGTACATAATAGATTGTGCTTTCCCATCTTCGCAGCAATGGACTTGCCATTACCAGCAGCCGAGTCTCTCACCCCAAAGGAATTCCTGTATCTCCTCAAGCACCTGATTCGTGACCTGCCCAGTGAATTACCCATCGGAGCTGCAGCAACTTCATCAAAATATTCAACCTTCTTATTATTTCAACTAGATGAGGAGTTAATTGAATGAACCAGAAGTGACATAGGGGCTCTCAACGAGCCATTCAAGCAGATTTTTGGATGGAAGACGACTGGTGACCAACTTCTGTTCATCAATGAAAGGAGGGAACCAATCCTTGCAGTTGATGACATGCTCAAACAGTACCACCTAAGATACCCAAATGACAATACTGTCAAGAAATGGGCTGTAGATATCATGGCAGGCATATACAAAGTGTATGGACAGTATGGACAAGTGGTATGTCAATTGTAAACTGTCAAATACTCTGTCACTCTTACCATCACTCTGGTAGCCTGTGGCATGGTTGACAATGAATGAAACCAGTCAAATAACCCTGGGAGTAGTATGTAGAGTGCATGACACACTGCACAAACAAAATAATAAGACTGAACCATCACCTAAAATCTGTTTTGTAACTCTCATGATTCTTTTACTAAAGAATCCTACTAGATTTTAGCAATGAAAATATTTGCTATACTTGTCAACTCCATGCACACTGGGTCAACCCTTACCTGGTTGAACTCTCTATTGTGTGTGAACCAAAATGCCCAAACACTAATTGACATGATCCAGATTGGCCAGTGGTACAGGGCAGCTTGAGTTGACAGTCTGTTACTATGAATTTCTAACTGCTACCCCTGTTGTTGCCTCAGAGAAGTCTTCCGCAGCACCAAAAAGGTTTGCTAAACCATCTATTGCAGAGCCCAACTGGGACTGTAACTTCTAATATTTTACAAATATTTACAATGAAACATTGAACAAAATACATATCTTTTCTCACTAGTTAATAACAAATCAGTTTATAACAGCTGTGAATAAGTCCAGCAGACTTTTCAACTGAACCCTAGATGGTTCTCCAAGATAGTATTCATTTCATGATCAACATGGCACAATGTTGAAGTACTTGGGCTCCATAACACAGGCCATACTTGGTTACACTTTGGATGAACTACAGCAAATTGTCACAGATTTGATATTTTCATTCCAAGCCAATTGCAATGGGTCCAAACACCCACATGACAAAGCCATGTGAGAATCCATTCTAATAAGAAAGTTGTGACTGCAAATCACATGGAAACTGTGGTTGCAATGAAGGTTCCAAGAGCCATTGCACTCCAGACTCTTTACAGTTGTTTTTATTTTGATGTGGAATCCAATGTTGTGAAAGTTGCATCTCAGACACTGCCAGGATAGGATCCTGAACCTGCTGCCAGTGTTGAGCCTCTCACCCTTTACCATATCCACCACTCTATGCCTTGGCATGTTGTCTCCAACCACACAAAACTTAATATTTCTGCTTTCTCTGAAGATGGTTAGATTAGTTGCCTTCTGGATATCAAGAAAATGCTTGTATATAAGACTTTCAGTCTCTACAAATAATTCAGTATTGTGTACAACCCCTACACTGACTCCCATGTCATCAGGCACTGTTGTATCCTCAGTATGGCAAACATCACATTCATCTTCAATGTAGTCACTATTTCATTATCCACATCCATGGCATTGCTTGCTACTTTGACAGACTTTTTTTCCTTTGGAGCAGCTGCTTTGCCCTTAGCCATATTCTTCTTAATGAAAGAGTAGGCAGTAAGAAAAATAGTGAAAGTATATGTACACTGTATCTGAGTTGTGTTACGCTTGACCCAGGTAGGATCAAACATAGCCCTTGAAGGTGTAGGGAGGTCCTAAGTGTTGAAGGTTTGAGTGTATTCCACAGACGTGTAAGCGATCACGTGGTGCGGGGGAATCCACTGATATATAAGTGATCAAGTGGCAAAGTGAGTCGTCTGGCAATGGATTGCAACAGTAACGACTAGGCATGGAGTACGGTTGCATCAAAGGCAATACTGACCATCCTCAGGTTCAAGGGAGATCTACAGGCATAGGAACGACCACGTAGCGGGCGATGGGCAATGAGAGACGAAAGGACAAGGACCTTGTCTATTGCAGAGATACTAAGGTAAGACAAGGGAGGTCTAAGCTAAGGATCTCTGCTGCGAGAGCGCAGGTATTTATACATAAGGAATCTGCACACGGACCATGAGAAAAGATAACTAGGAATGGAAGTGGAAAAGAGTTAATGTGTTGTACGATATGAGAAACCAATGAGAAGATGACACATTACTAGAATTACAAATAGAAGGATGGAAATAGAATGTGCAGTCAATGGCCTCATGACTGCGGACTGCAGAGTCACATGATGGAAACGGCAATTGCTGACTGGATAAGGTCACATAAGACGAACAAGGAAAAGAAAGTGTATGAGGCGAGAGTTGAACGATTGACTTATAGTAATACAGCATATAGCTAAGGAAGTCAAAGAAAAGAAAGGTAGTCTGGATGAATCGTAACAAGTTGGGTGACACTGGCAAGGTTGACAGCAGCTGACAAGTCACACAGGTTACACTTGACAAAGCAAATTATTGAGTTTGGGGTCCTATTCTAGCTGTGTCTGTGTTACAGTCACATCATAATGGACTTGGTATTTTTCTTTCTTTCATCTTATCTTATTGTGCCACATGGTTATCTAATCACAGATACTCTTATCCAATCTTATCTTTGGGACTTAGTGCACAGAGATGCTCTTTGACTGACCTTTGTACCAGATCTATGATTTGCCTTATGGCTACACAGCCTTCTTAATCTCTGTGCTGTGTACACTTCCATTTCATTTCTGCTTTATGCTCCTATTTTGATTGATCTTCCATTCTGCCACATCCTCATGTGTGCAGCATGGCTATGCTTCCATTTCTCATAGCCTCAAGGCTGTTTGCCTTTATATGGACTAACCTAATGCCCTATGTACAAACATATATACACACCATGTACAGTGACTCCAAAAACCCTTTCCATACTAACCCAGAATGTGGTGTGTGAAGTGCACCACCAAACAGCGTGGGAATTACACTTAGCTTTGGTGGAGTTATAAATAGTACATACTCTCGGCTA